>JAOBRD020342901.1:0-20816 GCA_027575215.2 Hydrozoanthus sils | reverse complement strand
TCCCCCCCCCCAACCACACACACACACACACACCTTTCTCTCTCTCTCCCTGGGAGCCGTTTAGCAACAAGCACGGAAAAACGCAAGAGTGAAGGCATAAGTTGCACGTTGGATCGCACCGGGCTAGCTTTCTACCAAGCATAATTACGCTCGTTTAAAGATCATTTCTGTTTTTTATGTTTGATATTTGGCTGGCTATACAATCTATGGTCTTAGGAAAGCCTGCCTTATTTTAATAAGAATGTGCGACAATGGTTAGTAAATTACAAAGTGCAATAGATATTTTATAAACTTGCATAAGTAGTCGCATGGGGCCAAGTAAAATTAAGGATTTATTTCGCAAGTGTTTTTAAACTTTCTGGAAAAAATTGAAATTACAAGTGATATTATTCCTAAATTTTGCGAGGAACCAGGCGATAACATGTTTGTCACATCGAGGGCAAAACACTTCATTTTCCGCGGTATCCCGCGAGATGTGTTGCAAACTTAAAGTCATTCCATTGAAATAGAAAATACACTGAGATTTTTGTCAAACTTTCCTCACTTGCCAATCATTATATGTAAACTGCAAAAATGGAATAAAAAAGGGGTGTGCCCATGTTAATTTTTGAGATATGATCGATACAAATACCCCCTCCACGGCTATTTTTTTTTTTTTACTGTAAGCTTGAAGTTAAAACTATACTTTCCTCCTGAAGCCAACCAAGATAAGTTCGAGGCGCATAAGGGAAGTAAAGGAAGGCAATATAAAGAGTTCTTCTGGCTAGGAGAATAATTTTCTTGTGATTTTCAGCAAAAACATTTCTGATAAGGAGGAATCTTCATGCGCTTTTGCCAGTTGCTATGGTTCCTGTACCTAAAGAAACAGTGTACTCTCGTCAATGTTTTTCATATTATTCCGCAATTGCAACACAGAGATTTTCACTCTTTTTTCTCTCATTATTGTGGGGTATCCATGCTTGTTTAGGAGACACTCTAGGAAAACCGGGAAAACATGTGCTGTTTTTCCCCATTTCCGAGGGGAGACTGGAACGAGTTAAACAAAAAGCGCCATATATTATGAAGAAAACTACTTTTTGCATTAGTGTTTCTGATATGTCTTCGAGAACTCGACATTCACTAGAATATGAAAGAAACGTGTAAACAATTAAAAGTTTCTAATATGCGCAGTAAAGATGCAAAACAATGCAAAACTGGGAAATAACATTAACTCATTTATCCCAAGTATCTTCGAAAATTGCCAGATGTATCAAAATCTTTGCAATCTCTTAAAACATTCGAAAATCTTCGGAAAAAATTTAAAGTCGTTTCTAAGGCTTTTTTATGATTTTTAAAAAAAAATGGAAAATCTTCGGAGGTATTCGGAAACGTTCAGAAATCTTCGAAAATTTTCGAAAAACTTCGAAAAATGTTTCTAAGGCGTTTTGGAACCTTTTTACACTTTTCGGAAAATCTTCAGAAATTTTTGGAAGTACACCAGCAAGCAACCTGCGCTAAGTAATTTTGCCCTGAATTAAGAAAAAAGTGCCCCCGCTGTTATTCAATCAGTTCGAAGTAATTTTGCCCTCTGTGTTACGATTATATTTTAAAACCGATAGTAATAACCGTTAAATGACTGGCGTCTGCTCGAAGGTTACTTAAACATTATGAAGAAGCTGATTGGCATATATGCATACAATGGTCGAACCAACCATATACGGAACACCAGAAAAACTGGTACTAAAAAGCGATGAATTCACTCCCCTGATTGGCTTCGAGAGGCCGAACCAACCATATTTGGAAAATAGATGGAAACGGAAGTAAATACCAAGTTTTCTGCCGGAACAGACTGCTGCCGGTGCAATAGCAAAAGTCTGGAACGGGTGTGACTGCGACAGGTATCCTACCACAATTATCACAGTTAGTTAACTGTTGTACACTGGGGCGTCATAGTTCACACTCGCCGTGTCAAATACTGCCTAACATTTGATTCTCTAAACTGTAAGTATTGTGTAGCTTGGTAGTTGACTTTTTTTTCAAGTTTACTATTTATCCACTAAAAGCGGCAACTGAATTCGTCCTCAGACAAAATTTAACATTTAATCTGCCTCTTCGTGGTATTTTTGTTTGTATAAATGGAAAAAATTTTTACAACATGTACAAGATTTAAAGCTACTACATTTAAAGTTCTAAAGAACAACCTTACTATTATCAATGGGTTCAAAGTGAAGGTTTGGACTTAAATTTCTAACGTATTTTAAAGATTTAACGCTACTGTTTCAAACCAGAATTCTAACCGAGACACGGATTAACATTTCAGGTGTCTTGCTTTGAAGAAGTAAGCGGGTTGATTGAAAGCAAAGTCTATAAAATATTTGTTGCAAGTAGTTTTGGAGCTGGTTGGCACGTTTTAACCAAATTTTTGTCTTTTGTAGATTTTAATCTCTAGTTGGGGTACGTACAATATAAATGTAAGACAGTAGCCTTAGCCACAAGTAAATGTTATTGGATCCCTCTTAGTGTAAACAAAGCTGCTTCCAGATTCGGTGCCTTCTTCATAGGCTCGTCGTCTTTCATCTTTTTAGGTTTGAACTTCACGGCCTTGCATCCAAATGGCACAAAAAAAGCTCGTTTTCCTGACTTTGTTTGGTGTAGTGTCAATTGTCAACACTCATGTACGGGCTCAACTCCAACCGGCGAAGCTATGCAATGAACAACAATGTATCTTTCCCAAGTGCCGCTGTAGCGACGATTTCAAACCGCCAGGCAAACTTGCGGTTAGCCTCGTTCTCTTGACTTTCGATGATGATCTTTCAAGAATTAACTATAAGCAGTACCAAAAGTGTTCAAAAATAGATAGAACCCAAATCGATGCCCCGCAATTGGGACCTTTTTCGTGAGCCACAACTACACCAGTTACTACTTGGTAGAGAAGATGTACTCCCAAGGTCATGAGATCGCTGATCACTCCGTCACGCATCAGACACCGACTACTTACTGGATACACGGTAGTTACAGCATGTGGAAAAACGAGATCAACGCTCAGAGAGAAATTATTTACAGGTTTGAATGCATGTTGAAGTGTGTGTCTTGTGTCATTTAACCAGGGAGGGGAAGGAGGGTGACAACCTAATTTCGAGGGGTGATAGGGATAGTTACAAACCCGGGCAAGTTATAAGAATCCAAATTCATAATGCCTAGGTTAATACTTTCTCCTGGCTAAAAATGGGACTGGGAAGGGTGTATTGAAAAACTATCCACAGGGCAGTGTGTTCATATTAATTTGTTCCATGTATTCAGCAACTTAGCTAGTCCAGCTATGCAGACGCTAGGTCCCAGTGTTCAGTTTTATCTTAATGCCGTTAATAGCCGAAAACAATAATCTCCACTTAGCTGAATAACCCGCTAAATCACTATGATGTAACAGATTGTACAGTGGTACAAACAAAAGCAATTATCGTTTGCAACTCCCCTACTGCAGATACTTCTTGATTTATCTCTTTGATTGGACGAGAAGTGCTGTCGCCCAATCAAACACTTGTCTCCGATCCAACCTGTCCGACCTAGCTGTCCAACCTCTTTCCCATATCAACCCTAGCAAAGTTTCCGTCCACTCTGCAAATATCAAAAAGCCCTAGGAAAGAATTTGACTGTAATCAGCCTTGCGAGTTATACTTATGAAAAAAGCCCGCGGCATTTGATTGGACGATGATTTTAATGGATGAATGGGTCGATGGAGTTGAGGTGGGTGTGGAATTCTTCTACATACTGTCTGCATATGTATGTGTGGCTGTCGTCTACAACTCGAGCCAAAACAATACCATCGGCTTCACAGCACCGGCTGCACACCTGCGTCCTTTTAGGGTCTCCCCGATCTGGCTCTCAAAATTGCAAAAGAACGCTTCCACAAGATACATCGCTACACGAGAGAACTGATATGTCTTTGGACACTATCATTAAACTGTTGGAGCTTGCCCTAAACAAAAACTATTTTTCGTACTACCAGCAAGTATTCGGGTGTCCAATGGACTCACCTGTTTAGGCTATCCTGGCGAACCTGGTCAGAGAAGCCGCTCAAAACTGCCCCCCACCCCTCTAAGTGGTGGTTCAGACAGATGGGTATACGTAGAAGAATTCCATGCCCACCTCAACTCCATCGATCCACACTATCCAATTTACTTACGAGGTTGAACAAGATGGCTCCATATTAATATTCTTTTTGGATACGAAGACCACAAAGCAACCTGGCGGGTCAAAAATTGTTTCAGTCTACCGGAAACCCACCAACACAGACGGGTACCTCGACTTTAACTTACATCACCATGTACAACACAAGCGTGCCGTTGCCAGAACCTTACTCGATCGAGCAAACACTATATCATCCATGCACTAATGAAGAAAAGATCTCTAAAACGCAGCCGGTAATCACCACACTGAACGCTAACGCTTATCCAGCACCATTCATTGGCAGTTGCAAACCAGGCACACACTACAACAACAACAGACCACCCGGAGACGAAAATACAAAACGCAGCTTTGTCGTACTACCGTACAACAAAGGGCTTTCCGAGAGGATATCGAGGCTATTAGCCAAACAAAAAATCATGCAAGTTATCTATCAAGAACGTTCGCACCGTCGCATTATTTTTTAAGAAACCGAAAGACCCACAGAGGAAAGAAAGCGCAAAACAACAAACGTTATTTTTCAAATTTGAACAAGTTTGAACTGATAGACAAGAAAATTAATCGTTTCGCCGAATCTAACAACAAAGATATTTTAAAATGACTGGCTTTAAAGGCAGCGCGCAAAAAAAGTCGACAAAGTACGACGTAAACGTGCTTGAAAGTAAAAAAAGTTGCGAGTTCGCTTTCGCTAAACAACATTTTCAATAACAAGTTTAACTAAACTTTTGGCTATCAAGTCTCTAAAGTTCTATAAAATATCTTATAAGCTTAAAACTGAGAATTTACATTCCATCCAAGTTCAATTATTGTGGAGAAGAAAGAAATTTTCATCGCTGCAATTGTACACAATTTTTTTCGAAGAAAAAATTATTAGGAGTTTTAAAAAATAAATAAACCCCCGACATTATCCTCCAGTATTCAAGCCGCCGGAAGGGGGTTTATTTACCAACGTTATGATTGGCTCACTCAACTTGTCAAAGTATCAGCTCATATACCGAATTGACCATATATGGAAACTGTGTGGTGTTATGGTTCTGAATAAACTTTTGCATTTTCAAGGAACGATATAGGTTGGAAAAAATTCGAAAATTTAATCAACAACCTCCATTTGCGCTTGTTGGATTTGAATTGATTTATTGCCGCGTTGCACCTGACGTCATAGCGGCCATGTTGGTCCTCTTTAACCGAATAATTTTAATTATTTCTTTTGTTTAGGGCACCAACATGGCCGCTTCGTCTTTTGTCTTTGGTGTCTCTAGGGAGTACGTGAAAACCAAGTATAAGGCCTATATATATATTCCAGTTCCTTAAATCGCCTTAAGTCGCCTTAAATGGCACTAGGTCGCAGTCATTTTTCACCCCATTTTCCCCAAATCGCCTTAAGTCGCCTTAAATCGCACTCTTCACCTCATTTTTCCTTAAATGGCCTTAAATGGCCTTAAGTCGCCGTAAGTCGCAATAAGTCGCTCTAAATAGCAGCGACTTTAGAACCCGGAGTAGGCCTAGTATAGCTAACTCGTCGCTACGCATCCTTTAGGGTATTTTTAAAACATCTCATATCCAACATAATTGTTATAACGAAGGACAGTTTAGATCAGCGTAAAAACATCAAGACACAAACATCACAAAACAAAGCCGCTATTTTGTAAGTGACAAATGAACAAATCTTTGTCTAACGTCGCTTTGTCCCAAACTCGGTCTTCAGGTTTGCCAATGTTCCTCTCTGCTCAGTGGCTGGTTTCCGCGCTCCATTTCTTGCACTAGCTGAAAATATGTACAGCGCGTTGTACCGGAATAACTTTACTTACGACCTCTCGTGGCCAACTGCCAATTACACCAACCCGCCATTGTACCCGTACACCCTAGACTTCCTTTCAATTCAAGATTGCCCGGTGGGGGAATGTCCAAAAATGTCCTATCCGGGATTATGGGTTATTCCTAACATTGACCTGATGAATAAGGATCGGACTGTTTGTGGCTCTATGGTGGATGCATGTGACCCGGTCGGGGATGTGGACGCTTGGTACGAGATTTTGCATCGGAACTTTCACTACCATTTTGACTCAAACCGTGCTCCTCTTGGCCTGCATATGCACTCAGCCTGGTTTGAACAAAAATCCCCAGACCATATGAACGCCTTGAAAAGGTTTTTAGATTACGTTGGTAAGTAAAATTGTGGATTAAACTAACAAAACTTAGTACTCAATTTTTCGAAAACAGAAATGAAATTTCAAAAAATGTAGTTACTTATGGATTTTTTTAAAAAAAATTTATCAGTATTGACCGAACAGGCAGGGGACTACGCCCAAGCTTATATGTGTGACGTGTGAGAGGGGACACAGCACGAATAAACCAGGAAAGAAAAAAATCTCTCCTATTAAAGTGACTGTAGTATTCTGGAAGATTTGTGTTTGGTTCGGTTTGCTCGAAGTTGCGTTTTTTGATAGGGGTGGGACATTTCAATAACAGGTCGACATTAGGTACCTCCTTTGACGTCGCAGAAAGTAGACCAGAAGTGATCTTGTTCTTGAACGATGTTAAGTTTATTAATACGTGCAGGAAACGTTTCTATCATTCAAATCTAACAATGCTTAAGCAGAACGTTGTCAAACTCTCAAATAAAAGAGCCGAATGTCATTTTAAGCTCGACCTCGTCTCAAGGCATCTCCTTGGAGGCAATCGGCTTTACTGCAACCAAGTGACCGAGTCTACTAACTTAGAAACGAGGTCGCTGAGTAACCAGGCTTACAGCTCGACAAAACTAAAGCGCATGCGTGGCACTGGGACGAGATTACTTTAAAACGTAGATTTTGTATCTTTCTTTCAAAGAGGGTCTGAATGGGGTTAACTGATTACTGAATTTTAAGCTGATTTCTGAGCTTTGAGAAAATTCTTAGCTTAATACTGAGAATGAATATTCAAGAACTAACCAAGAACGAACAGTAAACTGATAACTGAGTAAAGTATAACTCTCAACCAGTTTATAAAGACCCTGTTAATCAAGTAGTATGAAAGACGCTGGTGTGTTGCTACCCCCCTAGTGACCCTAGGCCATTGAAGACAATATGTTCATGAAATGCAACACTGTACGCCTATTGGACACGACAATCTCATGTTTTTAGGTTATAGCTCTTTCGTTCTATCTTTATTCAATTTTTTTAAAATTTTTTTGTATCTTTTAATATGGACCCACAGTTATTGTCTCCCTGGCTTTTGTGGTGTCCCTGTCTACACTTCCTGTATAATTATCGCGTTCATTTACTTTACGTCTTGTTAATATGTGTCAACGTAATTTATGTAGGCGAAGTATAATTAACTTAAATTAAAATTAAATTAAGTACCCAACTTACACTCTTGAAATATCTATTAATTGTCACGTGACGTATGCCAACGCACACGAGAGGAAACAGCTGAGCTCGTTATCATTTATGACGTGACCAGACAGAATTGTGCAATCTGATTGGTTCGCGGGAGGGCAAAACTATCTTGTAACGCCCACAGGCATTACACACTTTTTTTCTTTTCTACCGCTCTACGATGTTTTGTTTTCTTTTTTTTTGAACTTCTAACTAAATTCGAAAAAAAATGTATTCAAGTTTCTGCTGACGTCATTGTTTACATTCTGCTTCATTGACATACAAATCAAGTAGGAGAAAAAAAAAAGATTTACAACAAATGACTCAGTTTAAAACTTCAGAATGATTAGTAAAATTAATGAGTGACCGAACTTTCGGTTCTATAAGTTTAGTTTCAAAGTAGAAATCACTACTCAAGAACAAGGACGACTGTATTACGGGACAAGAACTGGTAAATCACAATAATGTTTACAGTGTGTAATGGACAGCTAGAATTACTCTTCAAACACAGTTTGTTTACTTATTTTGTGTCATGAGTAACAACAAAGGCTACTTTAGTTTGAACTTTGGTTATTTCCTCGCGCATACATTTTACTTGACGGTTTTTAATTTACATTTGAATCTCGCTCCCATACACTGCACACTGATTCTTTATTTCGTCGACCGTCCTATATAACTGCAGTTGCAATATTTGCTGTATTCTGCATGTGCAGTCATCGTGTCTGACAAAAAATAGTATGCTTTATTTATTCCCTAAAGTAGCTCAAGTCAGTGGATCACGACCACATTAGTAATTATTGTCGAAAACAAAGAAAATGCATAATATTTCTCTCAATGAATATTAGCAAAAAAAATTGTGTTGTACGGTACAATCAAAAATTGCTCGTAGAATCCCTCAAGAATCAAAAATAGGTCTTACTCAGTCAGTCAATAGAGATTTCACTGATGGAGCCTAATAGTTCTCTTAGTCGGCCTCGACTATGCATATTAATTTTTAATATTGTGAATTCCCAGTTATAATCACAAAATTTGTCTGTAAAGTTGCTTACGTCAAGATATCATTATGTTCCTGCTCCAGTTTTTTATAGCGTAATCACCACTTACTGTCTTTGGTAGTCTATACAAACCAATAACTGTGACATCATGCTTAACAAATTTCGATTTAATAGCAAGAAATACAAATGTTTTATACTGTTGAGGAGGCTTAAGATTTTTTGATATTAAAGTAGACGAGAAAAAAAGCCATAGTTGCGCCTCCTCCTTTACAACGATCTTGCCGAAATTGCCATTCATATAAATTGACTGTTCGGGTATGTCGAATCGATTTTCGTTTCAGTGAGAAATATGACTTGGGCTTTAAGTTTATGTACCAAAATGTTGACATCTTCAATTTTGTTCTGAATACTGTTTACATTCAAATGCCACAATAATAGGTTTCTACAATCCTTTTGTCTTGATTTCACGATCTTTGAAAACACATCCCCTATGGGACTCACCTTCGCTCTATTTGCATAATCATCTTCACCCGGCGAGTCATTTGCATATTCAAGTAGATTCTCGTCGATTTCTTCCAAGAAAAAAAAACACCAAGTGGAGGCAGACCACAGTTTGAACAGTTGGTCCATTCGATATTGGGCATGCTTAAATAAGACTGGAAAATCCTAGAGGACATTTGTATATATTTAACGTGCGACCATTTGTTGCAACCAGCACATAAGATGGCTTCTTGACTATCCCTTACAGCTTTTTTACACTCACTACACAGGTATTTTGGCATAGTTTCCTTCCTTCCTGGTCCAGGCCCCAATCCGAGGGCATTCGATTTCACAGCCTTATCCGAGAAGACGCGAAGATCTAACCGTTTACAGATGTTAAAGCAAAGGCAGCACTTTCTCCTAAGTTATTTTCACACCTTGAGTGAAGGGCATGACGACGGAAATCGAACCCAGGACTCCTGCACGACAAACTGGCACCTTACTAACTGGGATTCCTTTAACCATTATTCACATAATCATCTACCGATATCTTGTTCTGGTTCTTTCCTCAAAATTGAATTTTGTTTTAATAGCTAAGATATTTACTAGCTTCAACCGTAAATATCTGCGCGTGCGTCCTCCAACTTCCCCGACCGATAAAGTCCCCTGACAAAGATTCGAAAAAAGGACACAAACACCGACAGGCGTTGCTATCAGTTTAGATCGACAGAGTCTGCAAAGAGAGAAAAAAAGAGTTCTTGACTTGCAAGTGACTTCATAGCGGCCATGTTGGTGCTCTTGAGCAAAAGAATTTTGTCGTCTTCTTTTTAGAGCACCAACATGACCGCTTCGTCTTTGGCGTCTCTAGGGAGTGCGTGCAAATCAAGAATAGCAAGCAATGATTAGGAAAAATGTCTTAAAGAAATAACGTCAAAGTTGCAATCAAGCGAGTTTCGATCTGGATCGACAAAGCGGATCAAGATAAACATTATTATTATTAAAGCTAACATTTATGGAAGACAGAAGTGAGGCAATAATGAAGCAATAATTACTGAAATGATAATGAAAAATGGTTATAATAACAATGATATTGATGATCGTGATGCTAAATATTGCTCTATTTCCCTCCCTTCTTTTCATTCCTACTCCCCCTGAAAAACGAGTCTAGTTTTTATAATCGAAAATCAAAAGAGTAATAGTACAGAATGTCAAAGAATGCTTAGGTAGCGAAAGTCAGTTGATAATGAAAATTCTATTTATTCTATTTTATCTATTAATCTATTCTATTTGCTACATAACACTTCAAATCCAGTTTTCTTTTTAATCTCTCTGTGTTCTTTGAACGGCAGAGACACAATATCAACTAATTAACTCAAGCTTTCATTTTCCGGGTAGAAGTACCAGAGACAAAGATAAAACTGTGAATTAGTTCAGAAAACCTTTTGGAAGTTGAATAACATAAACAGATGAAATCATTTTCTCATCCGATCGTTTATTTAATTCAGGCTTTAAAAATCAATACAATGGAAAACTGTCAATGAAATTTATTCGACGAACACAATAAAATGAAATGTCAATGCCTCATTGGTCACTAGCAATAGCTTTATGACAACTCTTTATATAAAGGCGATCGATCTAAAGTCATTGTTTACATTCTGCTTCATTAGCATGCAATTTTATATGGAGAAAAAACCAAAATGAAAAGGAATCTAGTTAAAACTGAACCGGAGACAAAAAATAGGTTCTATATATGTAGTTTTAAGAAAGAAATCGGTGTCCAAAAAACACAAGTCAACAGGGTTGCAAAACTGGTAATGAGTTCTCGCATTCCATTTCCAATATTTGAAAACTTGTCATAAGAACAGTAACTAAAATGTTGGTCTCATTGATTCAGAAGAGGTTTATTTTGAAAAGCTTTTTCAATACTCGAAAATTCTCAATTTGTATCTTAATTAAAAAGAGTGGGGCGTACGTAATGAAGAACATAAAGTAAACATCTAACCCAAAAACATTTCGAAGTAACTGATCGAGGTAAATGTCGTCAATGGGGTTTCATGTTTACTTAGGAACCGCGAATCAAGGTAGCACGTATAATATTCTTTGCAGAATCAATCTAAACAATCGTGTGCTCAAAGGATACTGGCCATAAGATAAAAATGGCAGCATTTTGGAATCGATTATGATTTATTTACAAAGATATTTTTGGGAAGACTCTTGTATCAACAACGCGTTTTTATATTATTCAAAATTAAACTTATCAATCATGTGTTCAAAGATTACTGGATATAGGATAAAAATGGCAGCATCTTGAGATCGGGTATAATTTATTTATTTTTGAGTGACTGTATATATTGTATCCACAAGACGTTTTTAAAAGCTCTCTCTCGTATTTGACAATCACAGTGGGCGTTTTATAGGTGAAAACACAAGAAATCAGTAGAGAGCGCAACTAAGAAAGTAAACACACATAGCTTTGTTTTTTAAGTTTATTTACACCAGTCTAGTTCTTTTAGGACTTTAAAGAACATTATGTACTCTTTACTCTATTCGGTATCTCGAAGTTAAATTCCTTAAATTCCGGCTGGAGCAGTGAAAATAGATGTGTTTTAGGACTTAGGGGGAAGTTAGAAAGAATGATAGTTGATTGGCATCCTTTCTTCTTCGCTTTTTTTCCAGAAATAAATCAGTGATAATCGATAGACCAAAAGAATAACCGAAACAAGAGTTTGGAGGTTTGAGCCATCTCCAGTATTCTACAAAAACACGAAAGAACTTTCTGTTTGTGATATTTTAAGTATAACTGAGTTATGACAAAAGCTAAACCAACACATACAAGTTGTAAAGGAAATGTTCAAAACTTTTGTCATATATGAAGACAATTTTTAAAATTTTGAACGTTAACCTTGGTTATATGTTTGAATTAATCTACAAACAGAAGAGTAACAAAGAAATACAAACGAATACTTTTACATTTGAAGCCTGAAGAACGAGTATTGGTCCTCTCCCGCCTAAAAAGCTTTTAACTTTATGCAATCTCAACAGTATTTACTGTAAGATATACAACTCTACACCAAGAATTACTTCGATAAAAACTTAATCAACATAGATATCGCTTTATATTGTCTTACCCACAAGGTTTTTTCAATTTTCAGTACTTCAGTAATCTAGTGTTTAATGGAAATGTATATGTGGTTTGTGTCAAGAAAACGAATAAATCGCTGAAATTTTCTCTAGTACTGAATACCAAACTAATTTTGAATTGTGTTGTTGACCAATTGAAACAGGCTCAATTATAATTAATCTACATAAATTCATCTGGTAGTATTTTGATGCTTGTTACGCACAATTTTCACAAAGCTTTAAGCTAGTATTCAAATTGGAACACCCTTAAATGATAGAACGATCATCTCGTTGCTGAAAGTTGGAGTTTTGGCCTCAACATATCCGCCAAAAACTTGTTGCCTTTAAATCCCCTGAAGCAAGCAGTTAAAATCTTTGGAAACCTTAATTACAAAGTCAAGGTGGAGTACTTTGAAATATACTTCTACAGAATTTCTAGTTGCTGACAGTTTGAGTCTTGGCCTCAGCATGTCCGCCAGGAATTAATGCTGCCTTTAAACCCTCTAAAGCAGAGTTAAAGTCTTTGGAAAACTTTCATTACAACGTCAACGTGGAGTACAATGAAATATACATTTATCGTTGCTGACAGTTAAAATTTTAGTTTTGACTTCTACATTTCCGGTAGGATTTTTAGTTTTCCAGTATAAAGTCAACACGGAATACTATAACTAATAAAGTATATCCATGGAGTTCCTTGTTTCTGAAAGAAAGAGTTTTGATTCAGTATATCCGCCAAAATTTTGTTTCTCTTGAATCCACTAAAGTAGGCAGTTAGTAGAAATCTAGAAGTCTTCTTCCTCTTCGAAGTCCACCAGAAATTACTGTTGAGCTGCTATATCCATAGAGCGGTTTCTTTGTTTGTTGCCGAGAATGTGATTTTTTACTTCAGCAAATCCGGTAGGAGTTTGTTGCTTTTGAATCTACTAAAGCAGGCAGTTAAAAGCTGTGGAAGAGTCCACCTGGAATTACTGTTAAGCATACCCATAGATCGGATCTTAGTTTGTTGCCGAGAGTGTGTTTTTTGACTTCAGCAAATCCGGTAGGAGCTTGTTGCTCTTGAATCCACTAAAGCAGGCAGCTAAAAGTCTGTGGAAGGCTTCTTTTACAAGACTGTCTCTGAAGGCGTACACGAACGGATTGCAAGCGCTGTTACTGTAGTGCATAAACTTTGTAAAACTTACCAGGTGTTGGAGAGTATCCTTAGGCGGAAGACAACGTTCGGGACAGAAGAAAGCTAGCCCAGTAAGAGTGAAGAATGGCAACCAAGCAATGGCGAAGAGCCCTGTGATGATTGCCAACGTACCAGCAGCTCTGATCTCCTTAGAAATACTTCTTCGTTTGGACGGTCGATCAGTGCCGAAAGATTTTCGTAAGATGCGCCTGGTCACGATGAATATGTAAGAGTAGACAAAAAAAATGATTAGAAGTGGAACACCAAAGCATGCAGTGAGGATTACTAGCGTGTAATACTTGGTCCAGTTGTTCATTCGACGTTGAGCCGGTTCTAAGGCTGCCAAAGCAAGACTGGCGATCCATGTCCCTGCAATGGCCTTAAGGTAAGTTCTCTTGGACAAGGTGTGAAAGTAGTATGGTTTGGAGACCGCTACAAATCTCTCGATGCTTACCAAAGTAAGATGAAAAATCGAAGCAACAGCACTGAACACATCAAAACTAAGGAAAATATCTTTAATTAAGGGATCGATGATGTTAAGATCCCATTCGTGATATAGGTCTCCGTAGTTCCAAAGCGGAAGCGAAACGCAGCCAACAATTGTATCAGAGATGGCTAAGCTTACCAGTATTGAATAGGTCCCAGTCCTTAAGCGCTTGTTAAAACTATAAGATAAAATCAGAAGCAGATTCCCTATAAAAACTGTCACAGCAAGAAAAACGCTTAGCACTAGATAGATATAAGAAGTTAGAGGCAGAACATCAGGGGTCGTAGTGTTTGAAGTGATTTGTCTGGGAGACACAGTTGTGAAGCTTGTGTTGATGTTCATCTTAGCGTCTCTAGTTCTTCTCTAGGAACTTCCCAAGTACTTTTCAGGTTTTTGTAAGAGCTCACTAAACGAAATTATGAAAACCTGCCTCCTGTGCTTGGCGATAAATAAGTTGCTTCAATTAATGCTTTTCGAAGTAGAAACTCATTAGGTAATGGGCAATTGATCAATATGATAAACCCCCACTTTAGTGATGGTCACTTCTAAGATATCAAAGTCGGCTTTAACTGTAAACAGTTAAAGTTCGCAGTTAAGAATTAACAGTACTGACATAGAAGATTATCAAGTGTAAAGCAAAACACCCTTAAGTAATATCAAACCACAACTTAACTTGTTCATAATTGAGATAAAAAGCCGCGGGATCCAAACATTGTTCAATGCTTGTACCGTGTCGTGAAATTACGAAAACCTTCTAGGGGTTTGACGCCATTATTCAAAATGCTTTTCAATAGTGTTGCTAATGGACTTCCTTTTGGTAAGCGATATTTTCATAAGCATCTATTGTCGAAAATCAAAACTACCAAGTTAGACTGAATAAACCAAAAAGCATTAAAAATTTGTTAAAAAACACGGTAACTGAAATGGTGGTGTCTTGTGATTAATAAATCGGTCTCTTGTAAAAAAAAAAACCGTAGTGTTGTTGCGTTGTTTTGTTCTGCCTTTTGTGAAAGCGTTTTTTGCAGATCTGGTGTAAATCGAAATCAAAGAGGCTAGAAGAAATATATTCTAAGAAGATTATAATGAATACATTGGAAATTTATCCTCTTTTGAGATTGTTCAGATAAAGGCACTGCAGTAAAAATAGACTGCATCGGTTAACTACCATCACACTGAAATAATAAATAATCAAAACGCAGTAGAAAGTACAACAAAGTAAACTCAAAATACGGCAATTTAAGCACGTTCGAGTGATGTTCTTGTAATTCATTGATATTTTTCTTCCTTGAAAGTTTTATTTACGAAATATTTAACGAGAAATAAGGTGACATTCATTTGCTCGATGACGCCAGGGATTATGTAACTGTGCACGTTCACACATTCGATTCAAAAATTATTAAAGACTAAACACAAAATATTTTGAAACATGTACCACAAAAATATATCCCAAATTTCAAAAACTGAAAATCTAGGCTTGGCGAAAAAAATATCTCTTATTTTTGTCTTGGAATCAGTTTGGAAGTTGCCAAGCTCAATTTATTTGATGTAATAAATTTTTTACTTGTCTTCGGCTTTTTGTAGTACAAATACTTCGCTAAACGTAAATTTTTTTGTTTAGACTCTCAATGGCCATTTTGGGGCAAAATATCTTTCACTGGCCAATGCAAATGACTCTTTAACAAATGACTAGAGAGAAAAAGTTAACTTCGCAATGGATAAATCTGCCAAAACCAATTTAACATAATCTCTAATTTGCCTTTTAAAAGGAAAACTTCTCTTTGCCTAAAAGAATATCCAAAGAAAACACTTAAAAATCTTTACATAAGAATCAAAGCCTTGGCCGATGCTAAGCAAAAAACAAAGATTTTGTAGAAATTGCAAATTAACGGCGTATGTCCTCGAGCGAAATATATTTTAAATTGATTTGGTGGTATTCAGTGGTAATCCACAATGGTTTGGTGAATACAATCGATTACTGCCTCTTTGTACAGAATTTTTGGTGCAAAACATTTTAGCAAGCAACGAAAATGGTTTGATTATTCGTATTCTGTATAAAAACGGTGTGTCATAGGGCACGAATGGCCTACTATTAAATTATTTGCTAAAAATATGTGTACGTTTTGCTCATTTTAAAGGTTAGAAATAATTGGAATTATCCATTCTTACATCTATTATTCAAAACTAAATGCTGAAAGTTTACAAAGTAACCTTTCTTAAATTTGCTTTTCTTTTCTTATAGTGTTGCCGTGATAGTTCTCATAAACTTAGTATTCATGACTTACATGTGTAAAAAAATCTAGCAATTTGGCACTTTTAACGCCACTGTGAAAGAACATTTAAATTCATCATTACAACATTTTTCGGTAGGATTCCAAACATATTTTTTATTTGGTAGAGTTTAAAAGTGATGAAAAGCTTTGAAAGAACAGGAAAACATATAAGATATATGATAGGCTGACATTTTGAATACAAAAACGTTTTCTCTAGATTGAAAACATTTCGTGACCGGTTAGTTTCTCTAAGAGGGTGTTTTAAAGAAAACAAATTGTTCAGCTATTAAAAGGCGTATAACTAATTATACTAAGTACGCCTCTGTAATTTAGTCGTTTACCAAAATTAATTTTTACTAGGGCAACGAACATCGACAGAATTTCATCATAGCTTTGCTTGTGTTTGAGAGACTATGATTTTATAACAGCATCAGAATTATCATTACCATAGGTTTTTGTTTCATATTCAATCGCTTATCCATGAATGCATGTTGAAAATACAGTCAAACACACACAAACTGGTACAACGAAACTGTGTTTAGTTGATAAAATGTAAAAGCAGCGTTTTGGTTTACTTGACTGAGGTAACAAAAATGCATGCTTTCACTTTCTAGCCTTTTATAAAGAAAAAAATAGAAATAAAATGAAGAATATTGGGGAAAAGTTTAGGGGGAAAGGGGGGGGAGCTACCCAATCAAACCTCGTAGGGGGGCACGGGGGGGGGATACCAAAATAAACCTCGTGGGAAGGGTGACTACTGGAAGTTGCCAAACCTTATCTTTGTAAAAGATGCAAGCCAAAAAATATTTCGAGTTTTATCCTTTTTTTTTAAGAATATCAAGAACAAAATTACCCTATTTGTTTCTGTTAGCAGTTTTTAGCATTTTTTAGCAAATTTTTCTACTCAAGCCACAGCTTGTGATTGCATGGTGATCAAAACCTAGACTCTTAAAGCCAGTTGGCCAGTCCGAAAAAGACGGTAGATGTACATTTTACCACAATGACTTGTGAACCTTACACCGCTAAAAGAAGCTCAGGGAAGGCGACAATTGTTAAAACTTGTTATAACAATACTGTGTGTGTGTGTGTCAAATTTGATGGTTACAGACTCTCTCTTTGCGTTTTTATGGCCGATTTTAGACATTCGTGCGCTAGGAATTGTGGGTAAATATACATAAAAGTCACCATCTTTCCCGTAATTGCGGATTAAACTTGCTGTGTATTGAACACCTATAAGGAGAAAGAGTAATCGTTGATAAATTTTGTTCGAGAGAAAGGGTTTAGACAGGCAAAGGCAAATTGCCCAGCTCTACTTGTAAAAATTGCAATGAGCATAAAGGGGAAATTTAGATGTGCTAACCGAGTTATCTATTGTTCTTCGAGTTTTTCTTTCAAGGTAACAACAAAATGTTAAAAGAGATCTTTGTCAATGTGAAAACACACAAAGTCACTCCAGCAATTGTTGATGGAAACGGCAGGCAAACAGTAGTTTTAGGAAGTCCAGAGACTAAATGAAAAACAGAGGGTGGTGGGGCTCTGAAATATTTCGTTTCATTAGTAAAAAGAATTGCTGGTTTCAAATACCTGTAGTTCCTTGCAACTGTTTAAAATAACAATTGCTAAAAAGCGCATTCAGTTATTCTAGAAAGTTCAACAGAGGAAGGAATACTGAAGCACTTTTTGTACAATTGTTGGTTTACCTTTTGATTTCATGGTTTCAGTTGTATTCGCAAATTCTCCCAACTAGGACCCATATTTTTCATTGAAAAAGTTTGGGAGAATTGCCTTGTTTGATAAATTCTCGTTTTCTCATTACTAAATGTTTAAATTTGTATTTGTTATGTAAGGAGAAGTTAGATGTTGACGACTGACTGGGACAGAAAGGATTAAATAAACGATACTTTCCTGCAACTAATGATGGAGATGTTACGTAATGAGTTAATATTACGTAATGTTACGATTTATTCTGTTTTCCAAAGTCAAAAACAGTATCTATAACAGCCAAACTATAAAAATCAATTTTCCTAAGCGAAATTGATGTAGACCATTAATTAACTTCGCAATTTACTTTAGTCTTTCATGCTTAATTGCATTTAAGCCATTCGTATTGAATTCGCTACACATTTTAAGAAGTGACAGCTCCAAGTGAAAAAATAACATTTTCAACGAAAACTCTGTAATGATAATTTAGTTAAATAAAAATTCGTTTTAGTTTGTTGCTTTTTTGGATAATTTTTATTAATTTTTTTGAGGCAAAATAAATGGATGGTGAATGGGAATCTCAAAGGAATATGTTCCGATTAACACCTAAAGCGCAAATTAATTTGTCAACTTCTCTTTTTCCTCTTACCCGAGAAAATGGTTCATAAATTACTCTTTAAAAATCGTTGGATTTCATTTCCTTGCATGTTGGACTCTGATAAAAGAAACAGACAACTTATAATAATAAACTAAGGCACGAATTTAGAATGGTAGGTGGCGCCATAACTTTTCTTTTAAAACTAAAAGTTACCAAAATACATAAGTCAGTCGATAGATTTAGCATGAGAAACGAGCAATTTCACTTTCAACTTCACATTACTAGTACTAGACCTGTCTGCATAAAAAATATAACCTTCACTACAGCTACAATTAAATAATTCTATTAAGAAAACTTTCGCATATTGTAATAAAGATAAATCTTTTTCAAGATAAAACAATTTTTGTCTTTCTAAATGGATTTTTTGAAACAAGTTCTCTCGAGATCATTACAGTCGCTATGCAAGCCGAAGATATGTAGCGATGGGATCATCTATAGATATAAAGTGAATCACATTCTGTAGCAACAGCAACTACTACATTTATTTCGCTTTTCTTTGCTTCTTCCAGTTTGTCTATGTTTTATTTAGCTCAAGTGAATTGCAGAAGTTGTAATCAGAAATAAAAGGTAAACATGACTATATTGAAAGAAACGCCTAGGGTCTAGGAGAGCCATTAGGTTTAGACACTTTACAATTGAGGTTATTATTTTTGAGTGTAGCAATAATTCAGCATTAAACGAAAGGCCACAAGAAAGGGAAATAAAACTACGTGCAAAAATATTACAAAAATTAAAAATAATAATATCAAAAATTACTTTTACAAATATATATACAATAATTGAAAAGCAAGATGGTAGCAATATTTAAACATACGTACCGATTGATAACTAGAACTACAAGGTACTTAGCAGCATAATTCAATGTTTCTTTCGCTTAGGAACGCAAGCTCACAATAATCACCGTTTTTAAAGTTTTCTATTACGAATGACAAAGTTTAGTATTGAACTGACCATGAATTAAAGACTTTTGTCAAGTTTTATTGCAATGGTAAAATTAACTGGAACCAGAGCGTTTATCAAATTCGGCCAGAACTGGTTGGTTTAGCTTAAATGACAATGTGTTGCGAAGTTCAAGAAAAGAAAAAGTAAAAAAAGGAGGGGAAAGCGAACAGAGGAAGGGGAAGAAAGAGAAACAGGAGAAGGAAAAAGAAAGCAAGGGAGAAGGGCGAAAAAGGGGAAGAAAAAGGAAAGTAGAAGACGAAGTAGAAGAACTCAATAATTTCTGAAGTGCTGAAATTAACAGAGCGTTGATCTACGTCACCATGCATGCTATTAGTTGCCATAGAAACCATGTTGCTAAGAACAGTTGTGTTACCATGGCAAGAAAACCAAATCATTTATACTAAAATTTTTACTTTAAAATGGCCCTAAAACCGGTTCTTCGCGCTATTTGATTTTTTTGGTGCACTAAATGCAATGAAAAAAATCGTTTTGCATCATTTAAATCGCTTTAAAGCATTTTTAAAATTCGAACCCAAAATAATTATTTTTGCTAATTCCCCTGAAACAATGTTGGTATTTGAAATAAGACATGAATCTCACGTCATCTTGTGGTACGGCCAATTTTTCAGGCAAAGAAATGATGCTCAAAGATGATGCATATGACAAATAAGACCGATTTTGCTTAAAACCTACAAAAAATCGTAGCTTCGACAATATTGGTTTGTTTGGGATTTCGGAAGAAGGTGCACGCATGAGAGTACTTTTGGCTTCCGTTTTATGGTTGTGATCGATTGAATTTAAGTGATCCTTAAAATCAATTTCTACCTTTACAGCCAAGCTGTAAGAGTAGGAAATTTTTCGTTTTTCAATTTTAACTTTTTAATTAACTCACTGAAGCTTTTTTTAACCGAATCTAGTGCACAATGATCTGATTACTTGTTCAAATGTAGTGTACAAATGTGGTTACACAAAAAGTGGGGTTAAACCATTATAACTCTGAGTTCTTTCGCACAAATACCTTGAATTTTCCAACGTAGGGTGTTTCCAGAGTTATTGTTAGACACGTGGGTGTTTTGTATTAGTTCAAATTTGCACTTGGTTTGGAGTTTTAAAGAAAATTTAAGATATTTTGCGACAATTTTCCTACCTATACAGCCTGGTGTCAGCAAAACACTTAAAACTTTGACCATGTTTAGTATTAAGCACGGCTGTTTACACAGGGTAAAGCGTGCAGCAAGACGTGTGTTAAGATTCTTAAAGCATCGAAAAATATCCACTGATCGATTTTTAAGCTTCGCAGAAGCATTCAGCTGTAAAGTACTGTATGTCAAGTTCCTCTGCAGGGGTCTAATATAGAAGGAGAACGAGGAGAAGAAGGAGAAGAAGGAGAAGAAGGAAAAGAAGAAGAAGAAGAAGAAGAAGAAGAAGAAGAAGAAGAAGAAGAAGAAGAAGAAGAAGAAGAAGAAGAAGAA
>JAOBRD020342798.1:0-15880 GCA_027575215.2 Hydrozoanthus sils | reverse complement strand
TGACAACAGACAATTCTTGTTCTTGCAGTTTCAAAGCAAAAAATCCTTCTACACGTGAACTTGTCATAATCTGGCAAGCATTTGACTTGGTTGCTTAAGAGATAGGAAGATGAGATCACTCGTGACAGGACGTTTTGGCAGTTTAGCCACTCTATAACCGCGACGCTAGTACGATATGGGTTGGTTCTTATTCAACGTTTTACAGTGCTGGTTTTGTTTCGTATTAGTTCCGTTACTATCCAAGATTGGTTCTCATTGCCGGGCTAGTAATACGTGGCGGTTGAATATATACGCTCTTTGATGGTCGTCCCGTTTATATTGCTTCATGCGTGCGTGTGTGCGTGCGTGTGTGTTTACGTATGTGCATGCGTGGATGATTGCGCGCAGAATGTGTGTGTGCGTGCGTAATGACGTGCATGTGCGTGTGCGTGTGTGTGCGCGCAGGGTGTGCGTGTGCGTCCGTGGTGACATACGTATGCGCGGGTGTGTTTACACGCGTGCGTGGCCCATACCCAGTACCCCGTGGAGGTTAATTAACGTGTGTAATTTGTCAGACTAGTTTGTCTACGAGATTGTTATGGTTCAGTAATGTTCGTAAATGTACAACAGAAGTTGAGACAATCGTGAAAATGTTGATAACAATATTTTTCTTTTTTTTATTATTTTTTTACCGAAAGTGATGTTGAACTACGTTTAAGTTTTACAAACTCGTATTCATTCGTCTCTACAAAACATCAAAATTCTCTATGTATAAAATCTTCTTAGGCATTTGCAGTTAAAGTTTCTATTATTGTAGAAGAGCTTTAAATCTCTTTCAATTAAATTTACGTTTTTTAACTTTTGGTTGTTGACGAAACTCTAAACATCCTATTTGGCTTTTCTGTCACTTTTATCAGACGTTCCCGGAAGCGCGCACAGCATCTTGCAACCAAAACTTCTCAGAGAATCCTTGGTATAATAATGTGTGCTGCATAATAATGAAGTAATAATACCTTATTAAAAGCAATAAATGATTCCTGCATAAAGATAAATTTGTACACTGAAGTAGCTTCTAAAGTTTAGTGTCATTTACATTGTAGGTTTTGTGTTAATTTTAGTTATACACATGGACTTTACTATAGGTAGACGTTTCTTAATTATACAATTTTCATAAAAATTCTAACTTATGAAAATTCTGTACCATCCTAGACTAATAGGTTATCGATTAACTGGCAGATCCAAAACTCAATCGCTCTTCGATCAGTAATTATAAGTATCGTAGATTGCGCTGTAACAAAACTGTACTCAATAAGCTAAGAGTTTTATAAAAGTATTAGATAAAACAAAGCAAAATTTCAATGTCTAATGCAAATCCGTGTTTATATGCAACTATATGATCATGGACACGAATAAAGTAATTGTTTGGAATGCTTTGTATTCTACCCGAGATCACGGACCTTCGCCTGGTAAGCCTCGTCTGCCGCGGGGGAGACCTAGGTTCTATTCCAGACTGAAACTCGCTCGGGATCTTGAAATAAAAAAAAACATCTGCAAATGGTTAGACTTTCATGTACGTCTTCTTGTTTAAGGACACAAAAGCGTAGGTTCTCGGATATCTTAGAGTAAAACAGGATATAGCTGGAGCTTTTATAATAAATGAAACGTCATTTTGTACTGCATTTCTCTCTTTAGTTTCGAAGTCCTTTAGTCAGAGCTCGAGTTCGTCATTGATGTTCAGAGAAGTGCAAGTTCTTAGCATCATCAAGCGAACTTTTTTCTCGTGTATGCCGTTCATAAGCTCAAACACAAGTTGAAGATGTTCAATTAAAATACGAAATACGTACGAGAATCAATGGTAATGATCGACGCAGGGATATATTTTCCTTATTACGTTATCATGATTGCACTTAATTAAATGGTAAAGAAAACCAACGGTGCAAATCTCGGCCTTATTTCCATTTCTTGCCTTTACCTGCGAGCTAGGCGGATTTTTTACATTAAATAACGCATTCAGTAGCTATTTTGCTTCTGCATTTGGTTTTTATGCCACTTCCGATATCCTGTACTTGATGGTGCACCTGTTTGTTTCTCGTTATGTGAGCTTTGTATGCTTGTTTTTGATACTCGGGGCTTCAGGAACCATTGAAGGTTTTAAGTTACCAACACGAGTGACCATAAATCTGGTGTTACTACCTTTCTTCTATTGATCTGACTGATTTTGCAATGGTGCATGAGCAATGCCAATGGGCCTGAACACCAAGGCTTCATGGCTTCCACTTGTTCTTCTTTTTTAGAGAAAACTTATAATCTGTTGAGAAATGCAGAATTGTTTTCCCTTCATTTTTCACCAGATCTTTTGACGTATTTACTCATTTCTTTTTCAAAAGATTTAATGTTTGAAGAATTCTGGGATCAGGAGCGGAATCGTTTTTATTGAGCATGCGCGCAGCTTCAGCTGCATTTTTGTGCTCGTCATGATCTGGTGCTTGCGATTCCTCCCAGTCGGGTATGGACTGGTGCGAGTGTTGTGACATCGCAGAACCTGGCGGGGCCAGCCAATCAGGAAGAGCATCTTCTTTTTCTTTCTCAGGTTTTGTGTTCATGTTTAAATTATTTAAGTCCGATGTGTTCATCATTACATTTTGTTCTTTCTCGCTGGAAGCGTAAAAATGCTCAGGAGGTTCTTTCACCAGTGAATCTGGAAGCTCCTCAGTAACGTTTGAATCAAGTGAATTTCTAAAACGGCCGTCCGAGCCGCTTGCTCGGCTGTTTAAATGTCCCTGAGATTTGAGAATATTGAGAATGGTTCCTATCTGCTGCTCCAGTTGGCTCATCTTGTAGTTCATGGCTTCCATTTCTCGTCTTACTTCCCCTTTCATTTCACTCATGCTGGTAAGGACTTCTGTACTGGCCGGCACGTTAGCTGCAAAGAAAGATTCAAGGCTTGGGTAAAGAATTTTAAATGCTACCCAGAATGCATCATTGTATGTTTAATCAAATGTTCTAGCTAGTTTCAGCGATAAATAATCAATCGAGGCTCTTCTGAACAAGCAGGGATAAAAGTTTGGCGGACAGATAATTTGTCTCTACCTTATAAATAATTGGACCCAATTTGCCAGGGAATTCAAACGCTAGCGCTCAAACATTGTTGCCGTAATCATAAAAGATGATTATTGAGTTGTATATAGGTTAGTAAGTTTGTAGGTCTTTGATAAGTCGCGGGAACCAGAAGCAATCAACTGAGGGACAAATCCTTCATCTCTTCTTGGGCAAAGCATTACCAACTTTAAGAAAAAGCAAAAAGGTGGTGCACTTGTATATTGCCCTTTGCGGCATGTGAATATGCTCAAAGGAGTTTACAATGTTCAGTTTACCCTCGGCGGACCGGAAACATATGTATACATCAAAGCGATGCACATGTACGTTGGTACTCATTTTACCTACCCCGGAAGGATAGAAAGCTGAGTGAACTTTAGCGGGAAAGGAGGTCACCCAAATATTCAACCCTCGACCAGGATTAAAAGACAGAGGTCATACCACCGCACAAACTCCTCTGCTATGTTTTAGTTTTTTCAAAAGGCCCTTAATAAGGGGTCTCTTAAAGGTAATCAAGTCACTGCTCACCGTCAACACTGTCGATTGCAGGATCTTCACGAAGATGAACTTGTGATTTTGCCGCTAGCTTCCGGCCTCCCTGTACAACTAACATCTCCACATCTTCATCTTTGTACCCCTCATTGCTCGTTCCTAGTGTGCTCGGACCTAAGCAGAAAACAAACTTTTAATAGTAAACAAGATAAAAGTACCTGATCAATTACAACGAAAGAAGTTTCTAAAAGAATGTAAATGCAATGCATAACAGATATATCAAAGGTATTGTAAACCAGTCATTTAGACCAATAATTTTCTAAGGGAGGCCTTGAGCTGTAAGCAACCGACACAGTAGAATAAGATACTTCAAAACTTTAGGATTAAAACTTTATGATCGAAAAATTTAAACTAAGAGTAGAGCTGACAATCCCTTCAGGGGTTGGTTCCGATGATAATGGTTTATGTTGAGGATGAGAATGATTGCAGTGTTGATGATGATAACAATAAACAGTGTTCGTTTTATAGTCTTCACTGCTTTTTGGGTTGTCGAGAAACACAACAAAAACAACATTTTTTTATTTACACGTTAGATTTGATTTACAGAATTTTAGTTGGTCTATCTAAACTTAGAGAAGGTACTAGGCCCTAACAAATAACTGAGAAGCTAAAAATTGGTTAGGAACAGGTAACAGTTGTACATTTGATATTTGCTGAGAAGGCGGAGGTACAAACTCTACTGGACTACAAAACAATGGTTATTTCAAGATAATACTTACACAGACATATACATTTCTAAATACATAATTTGTTTGTTTGGTTGGTTGGTTTTAGAACCCAATTATCGGACTCTGAGGGCATCCGGTTAAACGTAACGTCCTTATCCGAAAAGACGCCAAAGTCCAACTGTTTTAACATGTACAGATCTTAGAGCAAAGGCAGCACTTTCTCTTCAGTTATTTTAAGGCCCTGAAACTAAGCCTCCTTCTTGACGGGCTCAGGTGCCTTACCAGCTGGGCTAACCAAGTAATTATTGACATCACGAGTATGTTTACCTGCTCCGTCCAAGTGACACTCGTCGATATCATAGGTTTGTATCAGCTCCTGGACCAAGCTGAGTTTCCTGTTATTTCTCCGGCTAAAGCTTGCGCTTAGAGGAGGAACTTCGTCTTCCTCTTCTTCTTCGTGAGCGATTTCTATCTTTTTCTTCTTGAGTTTCAGCTAAACAATTGTAAAGTAGGTAATTATTCGGCATTTACGGCTTTTCTGGTAAGTCTTTTTGATAGTACAAAAACAGTACAGATGGTGATAACAACAGTGAAGGAAACAAGAAACGAGACATTAAGAAACGTTAAAATGATGGTAATAGCAGTGACGGAGAAAGACTGAAAAACACAGTGAAGGTGGCAGAAGCGACGGTGACGGTAATAGCAAGAACGACAGACAGTCACTAAAGACGATGATGTGAATGACAGCAACAACAGTGACAATGAAAAGGACAACAGCGACAGTGACAGGGACTAAAATTGATAGTAACAGCGGCAGTGCAAAGCCAGTGATAGTAACAAAAGCCACAGTGATAATGATAGAAACAGTAGAAGCTGCTTTTACAATGGAAGTGACGATGAAAGTATCAGTGAGGCAACGAAAGTAGTAATAACTAGTAGTAACTGAGATAACGGTAACAGTGACAGTGACAGAAGCGTTAGTGACAGCGACTATAAAGGACAGTATTACAGTGACAGTAACAGTTATAGTTACAGTGACAGCTACGAAAGTGACATTGATAGCGACAGTGACAGTGAAAGTGACAGTGAAAATGACTATAAATGACAGTAGCTATAAATAACTATTGTAAAAGTGACAACAACAGTTAACGATGAGTGTGATGTTGAAAACGACATAACCGGCAGCAACGACAAATGGAGCAAAAGTCATATAACATATTAACAGGAATAGTCAAAATGTAAGTATAATAGACGAAGAAGCAAATTTTACCTCGTCTCTCAAATTGTAGGACAAGTTCAAGTTTTTCGCAAATTTAAGGGCAAACTCCGGGTAGAACTCCAACACCTCTAGAAGTGTTTCTCGGTAGATGCAGTGCATGTCACAGTATGTCAAGGCATATACATCAACCGCTGACTGACCAATCGTGGGCTCGTGACAAATGTTATCCCCAAACACGTGTCCTTCACCTGTTGGAAATGGATTTTCAACCTTGTCAATTAATCTGTTAAAACACTACCTAAATAGTCCCCCTCCCCTCTACTCCCATCTTTTTCAGTTTTGCCCTTTTCTCCTTTTCTACGAATTGCAATCTCGTTTTTCTTTCCCAAGTTGGCTCAGTTCGTACGTTTCTGGTTGAGGTAGACGGCTCGTGCATCCGCCTTTTTACCATAACCACATCCCTGCGCCCTGAAGCTCCTCACCAAATCTGTCCAAAAGGACCAGTGATCAGCCGCCGTCCCAAGCCCGGATAAAGGAGGAGGGTTGGGGCGTGGGCGCGCTCCCACCCCGTAAAACCATGCAGCTATGAAAACAACTACTTGACACTTCCTGGTCAAACCCGAAAGAAGAGGTCTGAGGGATGAGATGAGGACTGTTAAATGTGCTTGAGCACAACTCTGGAACACTGAGCACTCAGTACAGCGAGAAGTGGAGGAGGGGGCCCAAGCCTCGCTTGAAGCCAAGAACATGAGTGAATGGAGTGAATTGTACCATATGTTTTAATTATAAATGTATGGTAAAAATACTTCTTACCAAGCAAGCCGACAACTGTGTCATTCTGTTTGACTTCCAGCGAACCCTTAGCAATGAAGTACAGCACGTCCAAACTTTCTCCTGTGTGTACAACTCGGTCGCCAGGGGCAACGTGACAGATCCAGAAATTGCGTGCAATCGCTCGTAAAGCACCAATAGATGCATGTTGGAATGCGGGGTTATTTTCCAGTATCACACGGTTAAGATGAACACAGATATCGGCCTGTATATCCTTGGGGCAATACTTCAAAACCTGGAGGAGAGAGGAGAAGAGCTTTGTTCATGCAGGCGCACGTCTTTTGACAAAGAAGAAAGAAAATATATTTTAGATCGAGAACTGCAAGGTTCAAATTTCCTAAAAATTTTCAGCATTTGAATCTCGGATACAAAAACGCTTGTAGCTGCTTAATAATTGATCTTCGCATATTAAATGATTTTGCAATTGCTGATCATTGCAGCTGTGTTGAGGTACCAATGTAAAAACTGATACCAAACGGATTCCAGCTAGAGCCCCGAATTCCAAAAATTGTTAGGATTCCAAACTCACGTCGTTGAATGCAATAGTTGGATTCAGGCCTGAAACTTTAAGTTTCATATAATGTTTTTGAATCTGAATTTTTTCACTTCCGCCATTATGAAGAGAGAGAGATAGAGAATATCAAAGTACTATAATATTACAATGACTTGATTAGCGGTAACAGGTCTTGGCTGCTTCTGATCTAGAAACTTTAAACTCGCCCAGTTGGTGCCAGTCTAGTTCTGTCGTGTGGGAGGCCCAGAATTCATTCCCTGCTGGACTTCATTCTGGGCCTTAAAATAACTGAGAAGGAACATCTGCAAACGGTTCTAAAGACCTTCGCACCTTCTTGGAAAAGGATGTTAAAGTATAGGAGTACTATAGACCCTCGGGATCCTATGATTAAACTTTAGAGCTTGTTTGGTCTTCTGACTGCCCGAGAGTAGTGAAGATTATAAATTAGATCTATAAAACAATTGATACAAACATGATATAGTACTTTACCAATACCAACTGCAAACAAAAATTGTGTCGTCTTAGCCTGTTTGAAAGCGGTTGGAACTTTTTTTGGCGCGGAAATTCACAGGGCACGGCATTACCGCCATCTTGGAATAAACGTTTCGCGACGAGGGAAAATTGGAAAATATGAAAGCACAAGTGCCGATTGGCCACGAAATAAAATGTGGCTGCTGTGTCCTGTGAGTTTAAGCGATAAAAAGCACCCACCTCCACAAGAAGGCTTTAATGTTGTCTAAATTTTCAAAATTGTGAGAATAAGTTAAAGGGAGATGAGAAACTTAAGGTCTGCACCCACTTCGTCTGTATCGACTCCTTTGTTAATTGCCCAAGTGGATATAAAATAGTCCACAATTCTGTCTGCTAGTCGCTGTGGCACTTTGTATAGTTTACTGAACATCTTCATGTTGTCAATAACAGAATGGTACTTTGCTGTCTGTTTCTGCGCCTGCTGTAAGATAGTTGAAACCTGGCCAAATATCAGGGCGTAAAGGATTGCTGTAAGAGAGACAAAAAAAACCCATCATTTTAAAGCTGTGTGGCACACCATTACACCATTTTACTCAGAGGAAGGACAGTTAGTCCAGAATGTCAGTATTTATCTCTTTTTACACGTGTAAAGCTTAATCAATTTTTTTATTCGATACGCGAACGCAGTCTCATCATTTTATTTTAAACCTATTAGCTTTCGAATAAATACCAAAGAAATTTTTGAGAAAAACTTTACCGCTAACGTTGTTTTAGGATTAGAATCAAACAAATACATTAACAAAGAACATACCGCACTTACATGATATGACATAAACATAGAAAGAGGTAGAGAAAGACATAGAAAAGATCAAAAATGGAAAAACAGATAAATGTAGAGACAAGACATCGAAAAGATCAACTACATAAACACGGGCAAAGTCATAGAAAATAAACATAAACATTAGTGTGTATAGATTGTAGGTATATATAAAGACGTAGACATAGACATAAAAACAAAAAAAGACAGACAAGGAAGACTGAGAGACTATACTTAAAAGTAGATCAATATTAATCGCAAAATAAATAAAAAAAGAACAACGTGAATCTAAATACAAACGAATTCGAAATATAACTTGCGCTTTCTTGCCCTTGTCAGCAGCGTAGCAACCAAGCAGTTAACGTGTTTCGCGAGCCCCGCCCCATGCCCTCGATCACTCCATTGTTTACTCGCCCCATTTCCCACGCGTCCAAACTCAGGAAACGCTTGCTACCTCTTGATGGGTCGTGCAGGCTCAAGAAAGAAATTTGCTAGTTTTTCAACTGCACTTTTCAGCAACTAAGCTAAGAAGATTTTACAATACATACTTATTCACATCACTTACATCCAAGCAGCATTGTGACACACCCAAACAGTTTTTCCGCTGTAGTGTTTGGTGCAATGTTTCCAAAGCCACACGTCGTTAGACTACTGAGACAATAGTATAGAGCGGAAACATACTTTGATGCTAGTGTTGGCCCATCTACAAGTGTTTCAGTATTATTTTGTAACTCGTACGGTTGATTTGTTGCGTTTGCCATATGTTGTAGCCATCCTGCAGGATTCGTTTTATCGTATTGAAAAGCAATAACGTACCATAGGCACGCCATCCAGTGAGCAACTAGACAGAAGGAGAGCTGAAGAAGAAAGAATGTTGAAGCGCCATACTCTAAATATTTGTCAATTTTCCTTGCTACTCGACCGAGCCGTAACAATCGAAATACTTTTAGCATTCCAAGAAGCGTGGTTATAGCCTAAAGAAAAAAACATCAGGTAAACAGATGAGTTTTAGTTTAAGTACCAGCCCAATTGCTATTACTTAGCAATACTGAAACCTGATTTGTGTTTCTATGTGATCCCAACTTGAAACCCAAATAGCACGAAACTTAAAGTGCCAATAACATGAAATATTTTTTTATGTCAGCAGATAAACCTTGCTAAATGATGAATAGTGGTGAAATACGTTTCTCAAAAATTTGTTATGGTTCTTGAGATGTTAACATTATTGTTTTCAACTGTTGACGTCAATTCTTGGATGGCAAATCTTCAAATTTTAAAAATCTGCTGCCAATGCATAACCTTTGGATGAATTAAACCAAACTTGGGCTGATGATGTATCTTGAGGTATTCTTCAGAATGGTTACTAATTTTTGTTCGAAGGTTAAGGATTGACAGCAGAACTAAAAGAAATATGATTGAAAATTTGCCTCTCCAACAACTGACGTCATCAGCTGAAAGCAATACTCTTAATATCTCGAGAACCAAAACAGATTTTGAGGAATTTTTTTTACCGCTATTCCTCATTTAGCAAGGTCTATCCTGTGACGTAACTAAATATTTCATGTCACAGGCATTTTTAAAATGGTAGCTGAGCTAAAGATTTAGGCCAAGGCTTAAGTTGAAATAATGAAGTTCTTTCTTTAGTTGAAAAATTGTTGCTGCATCAAGTTAGACGTGAGATTCTTTTTGCCAATGCCTTTACTTTTATACAAAGCGTTCAGATGCAATGCAACGTAACGAAACATAAAACCAGCATCAAAATTATTCAAATGTGGTAAAAACGGATGATACTTATAATATGCAAAATGAATAACTAAACAATGGGATATAGAAGAGATATATTCCAAAATGACTGAAAAGTGGGAAATCAGTCTATATATATAGTTTCAGATAATTTTTTTTTCAATATGAGATATGTTTATCACCTCAACTACTCACCGAGTCATCATTTTTAGACGCAAGGAAAATTATTCCGTACGGTAAAGAAGACACCAAATCTACGAAGAACCAGCTTTTAATGTAGTTTAATCGTATCTGCTTGGGTTCGCTGACTACGTCTCCTTCTTTATTAACGTACGTGGTGTGAAAGTTCAACACAATATCCGCAAGGAACATCCAGTCTACCATCATATCAATCCAAGCCAATGCGTTTCCCGTATATTCAAAACAAACTATAAAAGGTACAGACACAGTTGTGTAAAGTGTCAATATCAAGATCACCCAGTCCCACGTAGTTTTAAACGTCGTATAGTGCAGAATAATCCTAGGAGGGGTGCTCGGTACATCTTGTTTGTATTCTGGTAGCACATCTTCATTCAAAGACATCAGCTGAAATGAAGTTGTATTTTAAAAGTAGGAACACGTGGAACTCTGCATATCAAGCTCTCCTCCACACCGTCCTGTCCACAGAGTACTTTGTTCTTGTTGGTCTTGTGACGTTTCGGCAACTTCTTGCTCTCTTCAGGAAAAAAAAATGCTCAGTGGAAGAGACGATGTGACAGAAGGAGAACTTGCTATGAGTGATATTTTGATGCATCCTCTCTCAATTATCCATACAAACGTATTTTAACAACCAAGAGAATGATTTTAAGAAAGAGAAGTACATGTTGTAAGGAATGATCATTCTCTATCAAAAGTCACCATTAAGGATGTTGTAACTTACTAAATTATTCATAAGGGATGCGAGTAAATATTCAGTCTGATTCACTTCGGGAAACCACTTTGAAACTCCACGAATTGCAAAGTTTGGCTCAAATTCCAGGAAATCTTGAAAAGCTAAGTAACGACCTTAAGTGCATTTTTTTCATTTTCTAAAATTTTCTGAATACTGATGCCATGGTCACGGTGTGCATCACGGAAATCGTTGGTTTTGTCCCTACAGTGGCCACAAATTCAACGCCCCTTGGTAAAACTTTGGACTTGTACATCCGGGACTTCACGGTTACACTGTGGAATGATGCATCCGGGAGATTACGGAAACGCTGTAGACTGGTGCATCCTGCATTCCTATGTAACTCCTCGGTAACACTGTTGACTGGGGCATCCGGGAGTCAACGGTAACACTGTGGACTGGTAGTTCCGGGAGACTACAGAAACGCCGTGGACTAGGGCATCCGGGAGAGTACGGAAACGCTGTGGACTGGGGCATCCGGTTGCCTCCGGTAACATTGAGGACTGGAGCATCCGGGAGTGTTACACTTTATAGTACAATTGAAAACTGTGTAAGCAAACTAGGCTTTCTTATAAAACAAAAATTAATTTGTGCATTTTTCCTGTGATGAATTTATTATTGATATCGATCGGTCTAATGACGTCATAAGAGTCGTTTCCGGTCTGAGCCATTATTAATTCAAGAAACTTTTGCTTTAATAAGCCCTTTCATTTCAAGTCATCTAACTTCTCGTCACGTACAACACATACAAGAAAGCCATCTGTTAATGAGAAAATGAGAATTCGTCAAACAAGGTGAGCTGCTGGTGATGAAAAGTAAAATTCTCCCAAACACGTTTTATGAAAAGCATGGGTTCTAGCTAGGAGAACTAACCAATCCAGTTCAGGGACTGTAGTGATCATAGAGAAGATTCTATTCATCCGTCGGAAAACTAACCGACCGACTCTTCAACTAATGGCACGATGCAATATTCTCTCTTTGGATTATAAAGTTTCGAGCAAGCGACTATTATCGTTAATTTGCTGTTTTATTTTAGTAAAAAAGAATGAAAGGTAGATTTTCTGTTTCAAGTCGCTCGTGATAGCTGGCAAGCAATGTAATTCTGCAGGTTATGAAATTAAACCAGTTTTCTAAGAAACCCTTCAGTTAATTGATACAGACACAACACAATTCAAACAGAAACGATAACAGCCGACTCGACTTCTTTTTCGTGGAAAATGTTGAGAACTCGGGTAATTTAAACTTTAAGCTATGCAATCATTAATTTTTATTTAGATTAGGGTTATAAAGCGAAGATATAAAATATAAGTACATTAGTGGCTTTTCTAGTCTACAATTGAAAATGGCTTTATCCCAAATTTGAAAGTTTTTTGGTAACTTGTGAAACTTGCTTATCCAAATCAATCTTTCAAGGTTTTGTTTTTTTTCAAGATTCTTTTCCCATCAAAATTGTTTAAGAACCTTTTAAATGATAATCCTCTTTTTACATATTTCTAAAAAGACCGCTTTTTAATGATCATACAGAAGATTCTATTCATCCGTCGGAAAACTAACCGACCGACTCTTCAACTAATGGCACGATGCAATATTCTCTCTTTGGATTATAAAGTTTCGAGCAAGCGACTATTATCGTTAATTTGCTGTTTTATTTTAGTAAAAAAGAATGAAAGGTAGATTTTCTGTTTCAAGTCGCTCGTGATAGCTGGCAAGCAATGTAATTCTGCAGGTTATGAAATTAAACCAGTTTTCTAAGAAACCCTTCAGTTAATTGATACAGACACAACACAATTCAAACAGAAACGATAACAGCCGACTCGACTTCTTTTTCGTGGAAAATGTTGAGAACTCGGGTAATTTAACACTTTAGGCTATGCAATCTTTAATTTTGATTTAGGACTAAGGTTATAAAGCGAAGATATAAAATATAAGTACATTAGTGGCTTTTCCAGCCTACAATTGAAAATGGCTTTATCCCAAATTTGAAAGTTTGCTGGCTGTGAACTTGTGACACTAGCTTACCCAAATCAATCTTTCAATGTTTTGTTGTTTTTCAAGATTCTTTTTCCATCAAAATTGTTTAAGAACCTTTTAAATGATAATCCTCTTTTTACATATTTCTTGAAAGACTGCGTTTTTATCAACAATCGATTTGAAAAGTAACGATTTATCAAACCATTTGATCGAAACAGAACATGTGATGAAGAAAAAGGTTGTATAATGATCCGGCAGATGCGAAGCCATTAGTGTTTAATTTTGAAGTATTGTAAGGTTTCTCTGTCATTCGTTAGTATTAGCAACCACAGCGCAACTAAGTCTTCATGCAAATTTTAGAAACTGTGTAAGTGTTATATTTTTGTTAATGGTTATCTTTGCAACCGGATGAAATATACTGCATGCTTTTCGTCTAAAAACTCGACATTACAGCAACTCTATCTAGAAAATGTCTACTTTCTTTTCCTAAAGTTAAACTAACACAAACACAGACGAAATTACAGCGAGTAAAGACAATAAAGAATAAAGATTCAAGAGTTATCGATCAATGTATACCTGTTTCCTTCCATGAATGAAACGAACTAAAATTTTTCCTTGCATGGAAACGAATTAATTTGTTCTTGTGAATTTTTCTATTTATCATAATACCTGTTTTTGCGGATAGACACGCATTGCCATAATTCTTGCAAAATTGTATCAGTGACAAAAATCCGTTTTTTCAAATGTTGGGAAATGATAAAGTTCTTCGAATACCGTTTTGAAGAGTTTCTTATGTCAACAACTCAGGCCAGCCAGATATATTCAGTCAGTTTTATATGGAGACGCCTTATTCGTGAATTATCCAGGTGTTTCTGATCAAGTTTTCTTTTCGAGGGATTTCAAATTCATGTAATCCAACTTCTGGTCTGAAAACGAGCCTCTTTTACGTGCAAACTAAAACAGCCAATTGGAAACTGGTTTTTGTTTATGTCTTTCGCTGCCACGAAAAGGTCCATTATAGTTTTATAATTTATACACTGTAAACTTTAACCGAAGATTAATTTCATTATCCCGGCCTCGCAACACATTCATCAAGTTCCTAACATGACAGTTCTTGTAATCTGCCATCAAACAGCACGACCTTAGTCTTCAATGGCTTATTTTGAACTTACGTGGGGACGGTTTCTTAAACTTGTTTGCCTTTGAAATTTGCATAATGTCTCACAACGATCACAAACTATTCTTAATAGGGTAACATTTGAATGTGAAAAAGCTTAATAATTCCAATCACCCTGTCGTTACAATGTCGTTCGGTCAAAATATGCGAAATGTTGTGCGACTTTTCTTTTTGATTTGTTCTTCGAGTTTAGCTTTAGCTTTATCAGAGATCAAAATTAAACCACATTTGACATCAAACCAAGGAAATTTGTCAAAGGAGTTGTTCCGACAAAAGGCCTGTACAAACAATAATTCCTTTTTTGATTTGCTTACGGATTTCAACGAAGAACAGTAAACGAAAACACAGTAATCTAAACGCACTACTCATGATATATTGCTTCTCATTTAGAACAGGTCATACAGAGAAGTGCTGAATCCTTGTACTCACATAACGTCCATGCTCATGTTCTGTGTTAACTATAGAAGAAACGATCGACATTAAAAATCAGCCTCTTCACCCCTTAACACGTCAAACGTCGTGCTGGTAAACTCTCCCAGCCATTTATTCAGTTTTTACAATCTTTTCTTTTAATTTTCTAAAATAAACTTGCTTTACCAGTTGCCGTCTTCTTATTAAAAGACAGCATATATTTGTATATGGTATGTAAGGAGAAGTTAATTGTTGATATATGCAGTTTTGACGCTAAGGAAAAAGCTAACAGAAAATCAATTTTGTAAAGAAAGGAACAGGTCTAAAAGATCAACAATCTGGAATACAAACATGATGACCGCAAAGGACGATTGGCTTGGAAACTTCTGTATTTGCGGTTTTTCTCAAATTTTAAAAGAAATAGAAGAAAATAGCATACAAAAAAAACTCGCCCAAAATTGTTCCGAATAACATCTCTAATTTAATATTTAACATTGAACTGTTATCCCCCGAAATGGAGATGCTAGTGGTACGTGGAAGCGGCTCGTTAAACAATTCTTTCACTAGTCACCCTGAGGAGGAAAATTGTTTTAGTATTAGCCAAACAGACCCCTTTTTTGTTATACGGGTTCCTTCCTCGTTTTATTTTTTTATGACTTCGTCTTCAGAAAAAGGCAAAACTTTTGCCACGCCCTTTTTTGATGGATGAGTAAACAACATTGAATATCGCAGGATATTCACTTATTAGCGAACCAATCAGAGCGGGCGCAAAATGTTATTCACCTGAAGTTTCGAATTCTTTAATAAGTATCTTAGATACTTAGAGAAGCAACATGGCAGGCAGGATTTAAACGTTTGGTGTGGCCGCAGATGGCGAAAAGCAAAAACAAAAGTGCGAAACTAAACAAATGTTGAACTTACACTGCAAAGTGACTAAAAACTCTAATCAATCCGCGCATTTTAGGACAGGTGTACTTACATGGGAAATTTGCTGTGCGTTGCGTTGTGAGGCTGTTTTCTGTTTAAATGCTACCAGTACCGATTTGTGGCTTGTCAGGGATTTGTTCAGGCGCGCCCATCCTTTCACTCCGCTCTCTAAAACACAACAACGTAATTTTTAAGGTCTCCTACAGGAACTGATTAATCCGGAAGAACAGCAATTTCAAATGTGACATTGGAAATAAAATTACAAAAAGATTTGTCATTACTTTGATTCTGTATATTTTGGTCTTTCTCCATAAGTCATCAACGGCATCAACAATCAACAACAGCTGGCGTTAATGGTCTCTGGCGAAAGGCCGAAATAAAGACAATCAAAATAACGACAAATCTCCTTATAATCGTTACTTAACCCTAGAAGGCATGGGGGGGGGTCATTTTGACAATTTTTTTGGGATTTGGATACCAATTAGTATCATAGCGACTAACTTAATTGGAAGTTCACGTGACACTTATTACGCATACCAAGTTTCATGGCAATTGGTTGCATACTTTTGAAGTTAG
>JAOBRD020342695.1:0-20824 GCA_027575215.2 Hydrozoanthus sils | reverse complement strand
TTTCTTTCTTTCTTTCTTTCTTTCTTTCTTTCTTTCTTTCTTTCTTTCTTTCTTTCTTTCTTTCTTTCTTTCTTTCTATATTTCCATCATACCTATAATACAAACCACAGAAAGTCTGAGAGTGTATTACCTAAGGACTTGGAAAATGCGTAAGGAAGTAAACGACTGGCACATTCTGATTAAGAAGTTTTCCGCTTTCATTAACAGTTGCCAACAGTTCCAGATGGCTTGGCAATGGATGACGACAACGTTCGTTATGTTCTTCGTGTGTTTTGCTGATGGGAAAATGGGTCACAAGAAACATGAAATCGACGAAATGGTAATATCATTCAATGCGTCAATAAAACAACCCACAGCTCGAGGAATACAGATATCAGGTTTTAAACACAATGTAGTACCGTCACTTTCAACAAAACCTTTACCACATTACTAAAGGACAATATTTAAAGGTTGATTAGGGACTAATATTGATTGCAGTGTTTGTATTACTAAGCTATAAAAATGTTGTTTTTGGCGGAATTCATCTTCAAAACCAAGTACACCTCCAGTTAGTTGTAAAGCAACATAATCTAATTCAAGCTACCACAACGATGTTGGAAACTTCGGCAAACTTGACAAGAAGTTTAAGACTGCAGTCAGGCATGTTAAGAAATCTTTTTGAAAAGTGGAAAATAAAGTGCAGCACTGACTTAAAACTGTATGTTGCCCTGAAATATTGCGTGTGGATTCCGAAAATACTCTCTTCAGGTAGATCACTGCGATGTCACAGTTTAAGTTCAAGTATCGATACTAGAGTAAACGTGTTTGTGTTTGAATTCAGGCCCGTATAGTCAACGTACCGAGAAACTTGCATCGGTAAAAATATTAAGAAAAAATATCAAGCCAGGTTACAAAGAGCATTTTCAACAGCAACCTATGGCTTCACAAAAAAATGAAGTTTAACCTCCCTCGGATTTTTTGAGGTACAAATTGTGGTATCTACGATAACGATAGCCACAAGCTTTCGCACAATTGTTCTTTGATTAAAATCTCGTCCTTTGAGGCTAACTGGATGACGTCATAGCTGATTACGTCACTACAGGAAGTCATAAAAAGGACTGTTTGCGTTCAAATATGATGCTTTGAACTTAACTATTTTTTGGCTATGTTACAATAATTTGTCTACGTTACAATAGTTTTTCTTTGAAAATTTATGTTTGTATTTATATTTGAGTTGTTTTTTAAAATATTTTTTAGAAAAAGGTATAAAACCCGAATTTGGGTTGATGGCCGCCATTCCAGACTTTTGGAAGTGGTTACCATGGCAAAGTGGTTAATTTTATTGATTATCAGATGAGGTAGTCATAACGTGCAATTGGATGTCATTATTTCCAACTGTTTGCAACATTTTGGTGTCGACAGTTTTACTCGTCACCCTCTTCTCCCCCCCGACATAATGTAAAACATTTTCTTGCTGTCGTTGCCAATGGATACCAATTAGAGATCACGTGACTTTAATTTGTTGAACGGTAATTGGCCACTGATTACAAGTGCAAAGTGTTTGTATCGAATTTATTTCGATTGGATGAATATCGCTCAAGAACACGAGTTTCACAATTAGAAACGCAAGTGTCAAGGTTGCCAAGGAAACCCACAAGATGCCACTATACTTTTATACTGTGCCACAACTAAGGACGCTTTCGCACCAAAAAACGCAAATAAAATTAATAATTAAATTGCTTCTAATGCTTTTTAAAAAAGATTTCCCGAATTGAGCACTGAGCATTTTAACTTGACTGAACCAATTCGGGCACTATTCGTCCGCCTAAAGGATGTCACTCCAATGACCTTACTTAGCACAACTTTTTAAATCCAGATGCAACGAGTTCTGTTTGGATAAAGGATTTGCTGTCGCATCTCTTAGAACGGACCATTGCTATTGTACCAATGTACTACCGCTGAACCGTTTGTACGAGGGCGTCGATGGCTCAAGGGAATGTAACAAGTACTGTGCTGGTGTTTTTCTTCCAAATGGAGAATCCGGGCAATGCGACAAGGACGAATGTTGCGGAGGACAACAGCAAAATGGCCGACACACTTACACCGTCTATATTTCTGGAAGTAGGATTCATTTAAAGAAAGCATTTTAAGTGTAATCATTCTATCGTTCAATAATCGATTTGGAAAATAAAATTGTTCCAGTACAATTATAGCCGTTAGGTGTAAGTCTATGACTGGAAGTTTAAAGAACCTAGTTGAAATGCATACTTAGTACAATTATAGCCGTTAGGTGTAAGTCTATGACTGGAAGTTTAAAGAAGCTACTTGAAATGCATACTTCAAGCGTTGTTCGAGTTGTCTAATCCTTCTTCCCCTCCAAGAGAAAATGTATACTTTCAACATGAAGAAAGGTTTGTTCAAGCTCTTCCACCCAGGGGCAGTTTATCTTGTAAGTACTAATGTGGGTTTTCAAATGCAGCCATTTGTGTACAAGTAAAAAACAGGAGGGTATTCCAATAATTAAAGTCACATTTTTTTATAAAAACACCCTTAGAAGAAACATACGCTTCAATTTGGGGAGAATAGAATTGTTCTTGCACCCTCTTATACCCTCCCAATGCTCCCTAATGGAAATATGTAAGATTTGTTCAAAAATTACCCCTCTCCTCGGGATTAGCTAATACTAAATCGAGGCTAAAACAATGATTCTGTCTCCGTTTCTTACAGCAATTGATATTTTGAAGCAAATGTTGCGTCGAGTACAAACGAACTTTATTAATCATCCTGAGCTACTGGGAAACAAAATATGGGGTAAGTGATACTGAGAGAATGTAAACCAACCTTGAAATAGTGTATCACAAAACTTGAAATGTTTTGTACAATGGTTTGCCATTTCTGTTAAGGGGTCGTGTAACCGTTTTGACCTGCTCAGTTGGTAAAAGCGCTAGCCTTCACTCGTGCCGGACTTGACATTTTGTTGATTTTGTTCCTTTTTCTAACTTTTAATTTAAAAATTCATTCCTGCTCATTTCTGTTTATTCCACCAATCAGGCTCGCTCTGTCCCGCTGGTTGGAAGCGTTACAAACTATCGTGCTACCAGTTAAGCAAAGAGCCGCGATCCTATTATGACGCCAAGAAAGACTGCGAGAAAAAAGGAGCTCATTTGTACATCATACCAACTGATAAGGACAAAGAACTTTTTGATTCCGAACTTGTCGTTAAGCAGAAGGAATGGGAAAAGGATATGACTCCGCGAAATATAGAGCTATCGTATTCAAACCCTTTTTATGCTTCAATAGTTCACAAGGGATTCTATCACACGAAAAGAACGTGGATTGGTTTATCATTCAACAATAACTTGAACCGATGGGAATGGGCAAACGGAGTTCCCGTTACCACTGATATGTACGAGCCGGAACCTTGTACAGATAAAGTTTGCGAAGGCCTTAAATTTTGCCCTGGTTATGCAAGAAGCCGGGGCAAAAAGAGAGGAACTATAATGACGATAACTGCTGAATGTAAAAGTAAAAGATACTACCTCTGTCAATTTTACGGTAAGTCCAATGGGAGTATTTCGGGTGCAATAAGATTACGATCTACTTATTTTGTTTTATTTAAAAGAACAAACCACATAAATTAAGCTTAGTGGTTTATCACCGCTATACGCAGTGCGTTTATGTTGTATTGCTGAGTAATTTCGCGCGCTGTGATTGTGCGGTAAAAGGGGAACAATAGTAACCAAACCTGTTGAGTGTGAAGCGAGAAAGTGCATTTCTTCTTTCAGTTGCACAGTAGGTCCTTTTATAACAATAATTAGCATAACCAAACCAGCGAATAGTGTTTTTCGCGCACTCTGATTGGTTCTTGAAACAGAAAGCTGTGAAAATGGCGACTATTTTGCAAAAGTCGTGGGAAAAGAAATTCATGAAATAAACGATTCAGCCATTCCCTTAAACACAAAATCGTTGACAAAATAATAGCATGTCTGTATTCACAGGTATGATGAAAACTGTTTTACTCCTAAAGTTCAAGAAACAACATGGCGTCGCAATTTCCGAAACATGTCAGCGAAGCTGAACTTTTAGAAACAAAGTATGCAGTTTTTCTTGAGAACAGAAAAACCCACAAAATTTGTTGTGAAAGTATTTTTCTAATTACATTTTAATAATTGTTGGATTTATGAACAACTTTTTGACAAGTAAACAAATTCAAAGTGTCACAATTGAGTTGCCGGCGCGGCGAGACGATGCTGTTTACAAATTTCATGTGAATCTGTATAAATTAATAAAAATTACCGCCTACAGTATACATAAAAGTACAAAAACAGTTCGTTTTGTAGAGTAATTCTTATAACAGGATGGGTTCTCAACAGAAACTGAAAAAAATTCCAGGAGCGGACAATATTTTGCAAAAGTTCTATTCTGATCTCTCTGCAAGAATTAGCGAGGCGGCAGATACTACAGTAACAAATCACTTACGGCATTAGCGGAAGTCCGTACTTTTGGGAGTCGAACAAGGCCTTCAACTGTTTTGTCAAAACCCTGGGGGTTGAATTTTCACAAACAGTACATTAAGGGCCGCTAAAAAAGGAAACTGTCGAGAGCTTGTACGATCGAAGCTGGCGAACTTGGTGGATGTCAACACTCTTCAGGCCAACAGCTGCAGCAAACAGCTTGGTTCATGATTTCCCTGTTTCTTGGCCAGAGGGAGAGAACCGGACAGCCATGAAGGAATATAATGCTTATAAAACGACAGACATTGCTATTGGAGTGAGTGGTGGCAACCAAGTTTCCAAGTGGACTCCTTCATGACGGCACGTTTACCTCAACTCATCAACTGTTCAACTGTCACTTTATTCATCTTCAAACTGCAATTCTGGTTTCGAAAACGATAAGTAAACCCTTACACTGTCTTGATTTTAGCTCTTTTTTTGCCTTTTCTCAGAGTACGGAACATAATTTTGCTGTTTTCAAATTCTGAACACCTGAAGTTTGAAAACATTGCGAAACGAAAGAAGTTTGACAACTTGAACATGTTGATCATGATCTCGTTCTTGGCCTCAGACTCGCGCTACTTGCAATTTGCGCGCGACGGCTTGGCTAGCCCTGGATAAAATATTATCTTTAATTTTAAAAAGCATGTTTCTCACTGATTCGCTGGTTGGGTATATGCTAATATAATTATTCACCCTAGTGTCAGTGAAAGCCAAATATACTCACCGAGCCGCTTTCGCAGCTGAATATCCTTGTCTATTCACCTCCACTTCGGTGAATAATTACTCAATTTTAAAAATGAAAATACATGATACTAATGGTAAGAACCGAACGCCAAAACGGGGGATGCTATTGGTAAAAACTGAATGAAAACGCGGGTTGCTATTGGTTTGAACCGAATGAAAACGCAGTTTGCTATTGGTTAGAACCGAATGAAAACGCGGTATGCCATTGGTTAGAACCAAATGAAAACGCGGGTTGCTATTGGTTAGAACCGAATGAAAACGCGGGTTGCTATTGGTTAGAACCGAATGAAAAGGCGGGATGCTATTGATTAGAAACGAATGAAAACGCGGTATACTATTGGTAAAAACCGAATAAAAACGCGGGTTGCTATTGGTTAGAACCGAATGAAAACGCGGGTTGCTATTGGTTAGAACCGAATGAAAACGCGGGTTGCTATTGATTAGAACCGAATGAAAACGCGGTATGCTATTGGTGAAAACCGAATGAAAACGCGGGTTGCTATTGGTTAGAACCGAATGAAAACGCGGGTTGCTATTGGTTAGAACCGAATGAAAACGCGGGATGCTATTGATTAGAAACGAATGAAAACGCGGTATACTATTGGTTAGAACCGAATGAAAACGCGGGATGCTATTGGTTAGAACCGAATGAAAACGCGGGATGCTATTGGTAAAAACCGAATGAAAACGCGGGATGCTATTGGTAAAAACCGAATGAAAAGGCGGGATGCTATTTGGTAAAAACCAATAAAAAACGCAGGATCCTTTTGTCAGAATCGTACACGAATTTATAAAACAAAAAAAGGAAACTGACACCTTTTTGTTTTTTTAAGCCGTGGTTTACCGCCACAATAAACCCTTTATTTGACCAATCACAGCGCGCTTCTAACTTTGGTTCATTTTTTTTAAAAAATCATCCAAATTTAAATGCTAATAGCTGTTCGAGTAAATGATAAACTCTTAGTTTAAGCCAGTGGTCTTGTTCAAAATTGTCCTAATATTGGCCATTATAAAAAAAATCATGACTCAGGATGGTCTGCTGGAATTTCTAGAATGAAGCCTAAACGAACAAAATTTTTAACGCTTTATTTTAGTCAAAATCACAGCCAAAGGAAAGAACCCAAGTGGCGGAAAGACAAACAATCAACTTGAAACGTTCCAACGCTACGTAATGGAGCTCGACTTTCCAGAGAGAATAAAAGAAGAGTTGTCGCAACCACTTTCAGTCAGAGAACAGAGAAAAGTTTTAAAGATGACAGCGGTTGACTTTCAAGAGCAGATAAAGAAGGAGCAAAGCCCTTCGTCTGAATTCCTAGCTGGTTCGGATGTGGTGTACAGGAACAAAGACAGCGACACTGCGGGGAAATTTATCTACACTCAAAATGTCGAGACGAGTAGCGCTCTAACTGTTACAACGAGTAATGGAGGATCGCTTGGTGTGACAGCAGGAATGGAATTCACAACAAAATATTTTGGCTTAGCTGAAAACAAATTTAGTGTTTCATATAACTTGGAAGCAAATTGGCAGTCAGGAACTGACACATACAATTCTGATACTGTGAGCCACTCCTACATGTTCGAATTTCCCATTCCAGCTCGCTGTGATGTTACAATCGCCATCATGAAGAACGAAATGCCGACAAGAATCGACTGGAGAGCATCGTATTTTGCCTCTGAATGGATGGACATAGAAGTGCTGGTCAGTGCAATATAGTATAACAGACATATAATATGGAGTTAAGCAGGTGAAGTGCGTATCAAGTGAAAAATGTTTTGACTTGGTGGATAGACCTTGCTAGACGAGGAATAGCAGTGTAAAAATTTTGTCAAAATTTTCCATGGTTCCTGAGATAATTAATATTTAAAGTTTTCCACTGATGACGTCACGAGTGGTCCCGATATTCCGAGATTTGTTTAAAACCGATCTGCTGCCAGTCATATACCTTTGGATAAATTGGAGCCAAACTTGGACTGATGATCTAGTTACCTCGAGATACATCAGCATCAAAGATAATGGATTGGCAGCAAATTTTCAAAATATGCAAATTTGTCGGAAACACTCGTACAACATCAGTTGAAAGCTTTAAATGTTTAAAATATCTCAAGAACCACATAAAAGATTTTGACAAAATTTTTTCATCGCTATTCCTCTTTTAGAAAGGTCTATTCACTAAGGTAACAAAATTTTTCACTTCATTTGCTCTTTTAATTAAAGGACCACGGCGGCTGTTTTACAGCTGAGAAATGGCCGAATAAGTACAAATCTACATAAACATATAGATTCAGATCTGACCCAATTCTGTTGAGTCACCCGGTGAAGACCAATTAATACAGGCAGCAGCAGGCCAGGCACAAAACCAGAATGGATTTACAAAAGTTGTATTGAGCCATGCGCAAAGTAAAATTGAAAAATTGATTTTCAATAAAATTTGACTTAGCTTGGTCTGATAAAAAAGATAAAATCTATAAAAAAAAGTTTTACGGCTTTTACGCGTTAAAATTTATAAAATATACATTTGCGTTTCGCCTTCTCTTGTGGAAGGCTTTATCAAAGGTTAAGAAGTTATTTTTCATGTGTTTTTTTCGAAAAAAAAATGAAATCTAATATGCGAGTTTCAGCTGACGTCATTGTTTACATTCTGCTTCATTAGCATACATCGTATGTATTGATCAATTCGAAACTTCAACATCCTCCCCCCGGGCAACCCCCGGGCATTTGACAGTAGCCTTTTCCCGATGGCCGGGAATTTGACGTTAGGAAGTGCCTGGAGGGCCAGGCATTTGGGCCAAAGAGAGAGGAGGGCCGGGCATTTCAACAAACAACGAAATTTAAATTACATCAGTTTGTTTTCCTTTAATGAATTTAAGTGCTTCTAGGCTTTGAATTTGCTAACATAACTGTCAATATTCTAACTTCCATATCTGCATTAAAGTTCTCAACACAACCTGCAAACTTCTCTTTATGTCCGCACGTTGGGCCCACTTTTCTCTTCAAAGCAGATCTATGTCCAAAAGGGACGGGACATCTGAACTCAAACTTTTCCACATGGCCGGGCATTTGAACACCGATCTTGTCACAGGGGACCGAACTTTCGGTTCCTTAAGTGTAGTTTCAAACAAAAAATTATCACTCAAAAAAGTGCAAAACAGCTGGAGGCAAGACTGATAATGAGCCATACTTCCTTGTGAAATTTCCAATTTTGGTTAAAACCATATCTCAGAAAGATTACTCTGCATATCGATCTCATATTTTAAAAGAAAGTTTGTTCTGCAGAAAAATTTCTTTATTCAGAAGCTTTGTTTCTGTAACTGAATTAGAAAGAAGAAAGCGTATGCTAATGAGACAAAAAATATAAACCGCCTATAGACCGGTAAAATGCCGGAAAAAAGTTTGTTATGTCCGCGGTCGTACCACTAGCTAATCCTGTTCCTTCAACACCCAATCAAATCACAGGACTCTGTTGCCATACAATATAGAATGGAAGTCTTGACCTTTGGACCGACTGTCCTTTAACTGTAAGAAATAACTAATCTTGATACTTTTCTGACCTTTTGTAGGAGAGAAAGGCAACCGTTGACATATCAAGGATTTTGGCACGTGGCCAGCGATATATTTACTCATTTGGAACCAAAGTATTTGGAGCTCGACCGACTATTGTTCCCGTCAAGACAATTGACTGCAAAGGCAAAGAACCGGAACAAGTTGTAATGGAAAAATGTACCAACCCAAATACCGGAGAGCCTGAACCATATAGAAAGAAAACAATGAAAGGAAAATCTAACTCTCGGAAACCACCAGGGAAATAGTAAAGAAGAACTAGTTCTTTAAAAGTACTGCCAGAGTGAGATTTGTTAGACATGAGTGGATTGGCATAAAAAGCAGTACCGCTGATTAAACATGTTCAGTTTTGCACCAGCGGGCGAAATACCTTGTTCTATCTATTTCAAGGCAAACTCAACCAAAATAATGCGTTTGGAGAACTACTAAAATGAAATAAACCTGATTAAAAAATTTATTCTTGCAGTTGAATATAATGAGTGCTACAAGTAAAGCGCATAAACTTGAAAGTGTGGTTTAAACCAACACTCTGGACTGAACAGACCAGTAGTTTCCAGCCCGAAAGTATCGATGTTGTTAAATGAAAGTGGCAGTATATACTGGGGTATCTTCTTCAAGGTTACAATTTTAAACACTGAAACTTTTATCTTTAAGATTTTAGATAAGGAACATTGCAATCAAAATCGTCATTGCATTGTTAATAAAAATACCAGCATTACTCTCATAATCACCACCACCATCATCCTGAGCATCACCACAAATATCACTATCATCATCACCATCACCACCATTATTATCACTATCATTATAACCATCACCACCACCATCATCCTGAGCATCACCACAATCAATATCACTATCATCATTACCATCACCAGCACCAACATCACTTCATTATCATCATCACCATCAACAACACTATCATCATCACCATCAACAACACTATCATCACCACCATCAACAACACTATCATCATCACAATCAACACCATCATCATCACCATCACCACCACCATTATCAATAGCACTATCGTCATATTATTTAGCTCTTATTAAAAAGCTGCAAATTATATAGAAGCTAAACACAAATTTTATCTTCAAGTGTGAAAAGAATCTCCACAGGTGAGCGAAGTTCTGTTTATTTCATAGCCCATAGCTCAGTTGGTTAGAGCGATGTAGATCTGGTTTGAAGGTGGTGGCCAGGTTCGAATCCCACCAAGGTTAGAGATTTTTTCTCTTTCCTTTGTGTGGGTTTATTGGGTTTTTGGTTGATACTGTAGATCAGCCAAACTTGGATTATATCCCATTCCATTGGTAGGGCCTAGCTCACTCGAATCTATACAGTTTACTGATAAAATTCTTACATAATTGACAACTTTTTTGAAAGAACCAGCCACATGGCTGGGCAGGAAGCTCTCTTTTAATTGACTTATCATGTTAGTAACTATGGCAACACCAATATCCTCACACATGAAAGATAAAAATAGTACCTTTGCTGTGCACGATGGAAATGGTACTTTTTAGTAGTTGATCACTTCATACTCATAGGATTATTAAGGATCTAAAGGACTACTTCATGTTCATGAAAGAACTTGTTTTACCCTGTTCAGACATATACCTATAATGGCATCTGTTCCCCAGCTGTGTAATCAATAGTCTTGGCCTGTACTTCTCTTAATTTTTTAATCACTGAGGGGTTGCCATATTGGTAAACAAATAAGAAAGCAAAAATAGATAATTGCAGCACAATGTTCATATTTGACATGTTTTGCCAACTGCTTTCTTGGTACTTTTAGTCACAAGAAGAAGAAGAAGCAGAACTTACTAAAAACACTCACAGACACTTGCAGATAGTCCAAGTTGCATTATCCAAAACACACAAAAGGACATTTGCATCATGAAGTGACCCTGGTTTGGGGGAATGAAAAGCTCATACTCAACAATTTGTCGATGAGGCACATTGGAATCCATGGTAACAGTGCTAACATAATTTTGGCATGAATGCCACAACGGTAGTGGGTGTGTGGCAGTTTGGATGTTAAAGCATCGACCACAGCATCCACAACTTGATAGGTTTTTGGACTTCTTGTCTTTGCATATTCAGTGTTAATGAGTTTCTTGTCTGTATAAATAGAATAATCAATAAAAATTGATAATGAAACAGTTGATAAATCAATAACAACAATGATAATTAATAATTTAACAATCATAATGTGGGCAACAGGTTTTCTGTATGCAGGCCTCAACTGCTGGGACTCTTGGGCATGGAAACAATTTAAATAAAAAAGTCAAATGAATCAGTTTAAGCTATGAGAAAATATTATAAAAAAAAAGAGAAAACCAAGAAAAATTGCCTTTTGAATTAATGTTGTTAAACACCTTGAAAGTTGCTGCTTCTCTATTTCTCTAGGGAGAAAATCGTGTATGCGTCACATGGTGGCAGTGGTACACTACATGAGAGGATGTGCAGAAAGACATTGAATGCACAATTTGTGTTTCTGAATGTAAACAATCTTTAAGTTAAGTATCATTGGACAACTACTTGTTAAAACATGTACAGGGCAAGCACATTTTTTGGGTGACAACTAAAACTTGAATAGCGGTTACCCAATAGCAATGGGACAAATTAATTATCTTGAAAGTTAGTTTGGAACCCTGAACATGGAATCGTTATTACCAACAATATTTTTAACTTGAACAAATTGACAATTTAGTGCCAGTGCTTAACCTTAGAGATCAGATAAGCTCAGTGGTAGCCAACATTACAATTTGGTTCAACGCCAAAAGTTACCATGCGTGCTTCATTATTGTACATGACAGACAAATCTATTTAATATACTATTATTATCATCTTTATTTTTATTGATATTATCATCATCATCTTTATCATTATTATTATTATTATTACTATCATTGTTATCATTATTATTATTTCTATTAAAATGGTTCATCTACAGCACTTACATCCTTCATAGAAAATCTGCTGTTCCTTTTTCATTTCTTCACTCAAGCTATTCCAAAGGCTGTCTAGCTTTGCAACCACTGCTGCTGGCTCAGAAATAGGAGTTGCATATGTACTTGGCTGGACAATGGCAACAGAAACTTGCCATGCACTTAACTCTCGTCGCAGTGCATCTGAAAATGCTTCCACACCATATTTGGATATGTTATATGGAGCCACAAAAGGGGCCGAAAAGCAACCTGAAAGGGGGGTAGAATAGAGGAAATAATCAGTGATAGGATGGTTGGGTCAAAGAGATGGGAAGGACAAATGGATGGATAGGGAAGGATGAATAGATAGGGGGACAAAGAGGAGAGGATGAATAGATGGATGTTGAGTAGATCTAAGGGTGAACAGATATCTGATGAACAAATGTAGAGGATCGGATGAATGGATGGGCTGATAGAGACTGGATGGATAGGAGAAGAGGAGAGGATAGATAGATGAATATCTAGGAAAATTGATAAACACCTCTGTATAAAGACACCTGTAGGAAGACAATCAGTAGGGACAGACACTCTGGCAAACAGATAGGATGGATCTATGTAAAAGGGGCGAAGGAGGGAGGGATGAAGTGGTGGATGTAGGGAGAGAAGGATGGTGAGATGAATTAAGTGAGTGAGGGATAAAGGGTGAGTGTTGGGAGGCAAGGATGAAGAGATGAATACATGTAGGGAGGGAAAACTGGAGAGGTGGATGTCGGGAGGGATGGATGAAAGTTTGAATGTAGGCATGAAAGTATGAAAGGATACTGAGTAAATGTAGTTTGGGATAGAGAGATGGATGCAGGGAGGGAAAGATAGAGGGATGAAGTGAGGGAAGGACAAGTGTGGGGGGCAAAGGAAGGAGGGATAGGTTAAGGGAGGGAGGGGTGGAAAGATGGATGCAGGGAGGGAAGAATGGAGGTGTGAATGTGTAGGGAGCAAAGGGTGGAGGAATGAACAAATGACTGGATGGATGGACCAATGAAAGGTTAAATAAATGAATTAGTAGATAAAAAAAACTTACCACTTACACTTGAAATGTTGACTACACGGCCCTTTGACTGTTTAACTAATGGGAGGAATACCTTTGTAACATCAATCATTCCCCACAAATTAACATCTGCCAATCGTTTGAAACTACTCAATGGCTCCCACTCTATTGGTCCAACAGAACCAATGCCAGCATTGTTCACAATTCCCCACAAACCTATTATAAAATAACATTAAAAATTATAATAATTATTATAATAAAATAGCAAACAAATTATAGGCAGAATTCAGCCCTCGATTTGTAATTGCCCTCCGTTTATAATATCACATGGGCAAATACAAATTATCCATGGCAACTAGTTTGTCATGCAAGCAAAAGTCTAGATGTCGTGGCTACAAAATGAATTTTTGTCTGCACAAAATCTTTCAAAACTAAAAGAAAAAAACATATAATTTGTCTGCTACATATAATTATTATAATTACAGAAAAGGTAATCAAGTAAGTTCTCATAATAATTCATAATAATAAAAAAATGATAACAATAACAAACTTGTATATAATAATAGTTACTGCAATGATATACATATAATTATATATATTTATTGCAACAATATATAATTATTGCAAAATGTTCAGTGTGTACATAGTACTTAGTCAACACTGCCAATTGTATTTAGTATAAACCAGCTCGGCTACGCACAATTTGATTGGTTTAGAAATAGTAGATGTGAGACAATATTTACCTCTGGAATAGTAGATAATGACACCCAAACAAAATGGCGGACAGAAGTAGTCGCTTCGCATCCATTTCGGATCACGATATTGAAAAAGTTTGCTCTGAAAACATGGGATATTTAAAACAGCCTAAAGAATTCCACTGTTTTATGCCGTTTATGACATTTTGTAGTTGACAAACTATTAAAACACCTTTGTTACATATGTTAGGCTGCTCACGCGTGAGTCTCGCCACACTCAGTGATATGAGTAACAAAAGTTTTTTTCTTAAAAATCTTTTGTTTTCTTGAAAGGAACAGTTGCCTTACTGTTATATACTAAAACAATTATTCTACTTAAATTTTATTGGATAGTGGCTTAATGAATATCTACTGACCGCCAAAGGCGCGAGGTAGATATTTTGCCACAATTCACCTCAATTGAAATAGAATAAGTGTTAAATATTCCCCTTTTAATGCAAAGGTAGTCACATGTATCTCAAGGCCTAGGGCTACCTCAATTTCAAAAGTCTCTACATGCCTAGAAGATGTAGAGATGATCTGCAGCAATAGTATGCCAATCATTCATGTCTTCCTGTAGATGTAAAGGTAATTGCTCAAACCCTGTCGCTTATTACTTAACAATTTTACAGGCAGTGCAAGGAGATTTTTGAAAACAGATGCCAATTCATCTACATATATATTCAAAGGGAAGGGTTTGATCTTAGTGGAGTCAGGACGGCCAAGTGGTTAGCACTCCAGCCTCCCACTCCAGATGTGATATAACAATCTTGGGTTTGCATTCTTCTTCTGACTCTGAGGGTTTAAACCCTTCAGGTTCAGGTTCTTCAGTTTTCTCCCTCCACAAAATGTTTGAAAACTTCCTTAAGGTTAATTTGTTTAGCCTCATTAAATTGATAAAGTTTAGTTGTAGATTTTAGTTTTTCTCAGTGCCTCCTCCCCCCTCGGCTAAATTTCCATACTCACCCATACTTCATTATGCATAAGAAGCTATTGATTTTCAGAACAAAATATTGGAGGTAAACCTCACTTTACGGGCAACCAAAGACTCTTGAATTCACTGTTAGGGTTAGGAGTAATGGTGAGGGTTTGGGTAAGGATAATTCATATTTTTTTAATCCCTGAAACGAAAACATAGAGTTTGGCGACCATAAACTGCATGAAAATGTGAAGTTTGGCGGCCATTACTGTATGCATAATTAAGTATGGGTGAGTACGGAAATTCCCCTCCCCCCTCTACTTGGTAACTATATTTAGGAATTTATATACCTGCAGTAGGTGGAATATTTTCCCTAACTATCTCAAATGCCTCCCTGATTTCTCCGGAATTTGTCACGTCTAAGTGTATGGTCTTTATTCTGTCGCTGCATATTTCCCCGAGGTTTTCCTCTCCTTGTTTCGTCAAACACGTGGCAAACACGTGAAATCCCATTTGATCCAGACGAATAGCAGTTTCTTTCCCAAACCCAGAGTCACAGCCAGTTATGAATACGTATCTATTTCGATGGTCTCCGATCTTTCCTCGAGGGTACAACTTCCATATTGCCAGCAGAGAAAAAAAGAAAACGAAACAACAAAATATTATCTGTGTTACATAATACCCGAACTGATAGAGCCAAAAAATCATGGTGAAATCAAAAGTGATAACAAGTTGATCAAAGAGGTTTGTTGCTTGGTTTTTATGTCAACTCGTCCCAGGTCAGGTCTCATCAATCTATCCCCAGTCTCCCCAAGCGGAGTCTATTTTTGTGAGCCACGTGTTACGAATGGAAAATGAATTATTTGTTAGCATCTAGAAGAATTATTAAGAATTGGTAGCACTTATATAGAGGAGGAAGCTAATACAAGAGCTTTTTTAAGTTGCAGAGACCCGACAGGACTCTTTAACTTCTTTTGGGCCGGCTGAAAACAAGAAACTTCAAAAATTTAAACCCTCTGCTCGATTTTTTTTCATAAATAGCCCCTTTTTATCATTTACAAATGAAAAATAATTCAAATTCTTATTTGGTGAGTTTTAAAATATCTAATGAAACACTATGAAGGAAAATCGTGCTTTTAAGTACCAATCATGCACATTGGGACTGAAAACAAGTAGAAAAATGTCTACTTTAGAGGGCAAAGTTTAAAAGCACAACATCAGTGTGTGTTTTATGTACTGGATATGTACTTATTAGTACCAGCAACATAAACCAAAATACAATGTATATGTAGAGTATGAAAATGTTTTAAGACGCAGAGTTATATTTTTTGGCGTGTGTGCGCACACAACCTTGACTTATAAACATTTCAGGTGTCACATTATAATTTTTGATACGTCGAGGCTTTCTAAATGTACTTCCTATAAAATGCGAACGAATCAGTCGGGTTAGTTGTTTATTTAGTATTTTTTGGTTTTATCACCTAGAATCCATGGTTATTCATATCAACAAGGATATATTATAGTCACTATCCATGTTGATATTAGTGCACGCCAAATGCATCAGCTTAAAATGGAAGAATGTCCCGTCCCCCTCCCCACAGTGGGAAGTAAGGCGAGTCACACTAAAACGGCTGTGAAGGAGGCTAGATTCGAACCTCTAGGTCGAGAAATAATAAGGCAATTAAGAAGTCTACCAGATCCAATTACACTTCCGTGTAAAGTAGCTGCATAATAAGGTCCGGCGGAAGCGATAGCAGTTAAGAGTTAGTCCGGCTTTCATAATCGAGCGCCGTAGGCGCGGGTCCGGGCCCCGGGGACATGCTCTCCCGGGAAATTTTGAAACTTAGCTTCTCTTAAATGCACATTTGAAAAAGTTTCTCAGCCCGACAGTGTAATTCTCTCTGCGTGAATTTTTCCCCTCATTTCTTCTTTGCACAATTTTTTTTCAGTCCCTTGGCCTTGATGCAGTTATTTCTTTTATTCCTCTACCAACACTTTCTAACGGTCCGTTGCTCTATTAAGCCCTTCCCGCTCTCTTTCTCTCCGGCCCCCGTCAGGAAGGTCATTCTAAAAACAAATAAGCCCCTCCGAGGCTCATTAGAGCATTTACGGTAACTGTATATATTCAATGTTGCATTGTATGATTAGATCATGGGCGTTTTAACTTTATTTTTTTTAACACTACAGCCAATACTTAACCAATGACAACTGATATCTAATTAATAATTTCCAGTCATCATTTTGCATACACAAACTTCTAAGTTTTCTTAGGGATTTTAAACATCATTCGAACTTCACCCATGCATGTAAGGGCATCCAGAGGATTAGTGAATGCTGGATCCCTAACCGCTGGAAGCCGGATGCTTAGATCGTAGAATCCAAGGATGCTGGATGCATTCCTTGTTGTGGATGCATTACCGGATGCAATATACAAAAACTTGTGTGGATGCCTTGCCAGTGGATGTCGCCGGGATCCCGATCGCTCTGATGCTCTGGATGTTGCCGGATGCCAGAGCTAAAAGTATTGTGGATGTTGGATACTGGATACGCTTATATGGAGCAAAATAACTAAATCATAGTAACTCATGAATCTCTATTTACAAATGTAAAGGCAGCTTTATTTGGTATATCAACGGGATAGGAATTGCTAGCAGTTTGTCGGCAATACATGTCGGGAGCCTGGAGATAAGGACCAAGATCTTGGCATCGAGGCCGACAGTGTACCGAGTGCTAGGCGAATGTGACGTCAGTGCGTCTACGACAGCGTCTATCACCTTGTGTACGTTGGGGTTACTCCTCTTGTCGATCTCTTTCCAGAACTGGATGACTATCAAAATAGGACATTCGAACAGTTACCGCGTTTACTACTATAGGTATCATGTGATCGTTTCTTAAAGTGCTACCGAAGCTTCAAACTAGTTTAAAATATCTAAAATTGAAGCATTGATCCGTATATTTTCCGCTGGGACACTTGTAACCGGTTTTGCGAAGAATTTACGAAGACAAAATGCCTATTTAAGCGCCAAAGCGGCAAAACAAATTTAAACTAATTAGATATGTGTGATGTCACAAGATTTGAAAGCCAGGAGATCAGTCTCACTTCCCGGTAAAATTCATATGATGATGGCGAAGTTTGATGGCCCATTGTTTGAGCAAAACACTTGCTAATTCGCTGTAAACGCCAGTATTGCAGCTTGGAGTCCTTTCAAACCATGTGACGTCGACATAAATCGCCGTCGTATGTTTCGAATTTTGTTCGCACTGACTACAGTATTTTAAAAGCTTATTTCGGGGACTTAATCCAGTCAGGTAAGCACTTTAATCCATTAGTATTTATAATCGAATGGAGGTGTTGGGAAAGCCCTTTTAAAAGCTATAAAAGTACAAATGACAAAGTGGCTTCGGTAGTACTTTAAGTTAGCCGATATCCATGGTGGTATCATGCAAGCAGGTTATGTATGCGCAAAAACGCATGCGCACGAATTCATTATAAAAAGTTCACCTACCCATATTATCAGTGGTATGTTAACTTAGAGTTTTAATGATAAAAAAATGTCAACCACAAAAATGTACAAAAAGACAGAGCTGCTACAGGAGAATAACGTAGAATATTTATATCTGATTTATGTTTCTTTTCGTTTCCAATTCCTTTCGTTTGGTTTGCCTTCTTTTTTCTTTTCTTCCCTTTCCTTTTCCTATTTTTCTTTTTGTCTTCTTTTTTCACTTCTTTTCTTTTTTCTTTTCCTCTCTTAATAGATCTTTTTCTTTGCTATCCTTTCCTTTTCTTTCCTTGATTCTCTTTTTTTCATTTCCTTCTGTATTTACTTTCACTAAGTATAAATGGTTGAGATATGTGAAAGTGCGCCTTTTTACGAGTCTTGCAGATGAGCAAATTGGTTGTAGTAAAACTTAATTACCGCACCCGCTTTGCAAAATAACCGGTACCATATTTTTCTTTTTTCTTTTTTTTTTCATTTTTGCATATAATAAAATGCATTTAAGGGAAAATTTTAATTTACAAAATTGATTTTTTGATGGATTTTTTCCGGTAGAGAACGATCAGAAGTTCACTTTTTAAAATATATTCCGTCACGCAAAGTATATACCAACAAAGAGTTGCTGTTTTTGATATTAAAAAGGTATTTTACTCTCCTAAACCAGTCTCTTTGCAGCCGTTCGTTTTTCCCCCAGAGACCGAGAGGGGAATGGGGCGAAAAACGAACGGCTGCAAAAGAGACTACTCCTAAACCTGTTGCATGTCTCCATAAGAAAAAAGAACGCATGTCTCATTTACTTTTTTAAACAAATTGAAGAAAAAACGGGAATTAGTTGCTATTAATATTAGCCTATGGGTTAAACTACTTATTACGTCAACACATACATTGATGACGACACTCTGACCCATACTCCTTTTTCATGTCCTCGTCAAGCTCTGCCCACAGCTGTTCACACTGTGTCATATACACCTGCGGGTTGGCTAAACCTGTTCGGAAAATCCCTGGTTCCATTATGATCACGTGCACACCCCGTGGAGCCATTTCTCTTCTCAATGCATCTGAGAATGCTTGCACCCCATATTTGGTAATATGGTAAGCACTTACAAAAGGAATGCTGATGCGACCTAATGGAACGATTACATAAACATGATATCGCAATAGTGTTTGTGTTACAATAAATATAATTTTTTTTCCCCAGAATTTCAAATACCGTATTACGATTACTCAAATTAGCGCCTAACCTCGAATTCTGAGAAATGAAAACAGTTAACTAGCGCCAAGCTTCGAATAATCTATTCACTTGTCTCATAGAAAACTCCACCTCGATCGTAATTTATACATAACTGTATTTAGATTTTAAATGCCGCGGCATTTAAGGTTCTCTTACCAACCTGAATTTAAAAACAAACTTGTATAGCATGCTTGAAAACCACAATGCAAATATCTGCCGGCCCAAATATATGACACCATGGCAACAGCTGAACATTTTGACTCGAGGAGTCACGAAAAAGCAGGCACTAGGACTCGAGGTCCCCTTCTAGGGTGCCACCCGGGACCTACGGTTTAATGTCCTTATCCGAGAAAACGTGAAGGTCTAACTGTTTGCAGATATTAGAGCAAAGGCAGCACCTTCTCCTCAGTTGTTTCAAGAACGGCACAGGGAATCGAACCCTGCCCACAGTTTCCGCACAGTCTCCCGCACGAAAGACTTGCGCTAACTAGGCAGCGAGTATTGTCATGCTAGATGTCTTTTAGCATATGAACTTCTTCAGTCAAACACGTTAATTTTGCTAACCTGCAATACTCGAGAAATTGATAACTCTGCCCCTCGCTTGCTTTACCAGTGGTAGGAACGTTTTAGTGACGTTGATAAGACCCCACAAATTGACGTCCGCGATACGTTTGAATTTGTCCAGCGGCTGCCACTCTATTGGGCCCCAGTTAAATGTTCCTGCATTGTTCACCAGACCCCACAAACCTGATGGCGGGATAAAGTAATCATTCATTTTCTAAAATATCTCTTCCGGTTTATGAAAAAAGTGCAACTAATAAAAAAAAATACTTTTAATCTGTATTTTTCATTATTATTCGCTTTTAACTGTATCATTGTAAGCGTCATTCGACTTTCACTTTTTTTATATATATATTTTGTAAAGCGCTTATAGCAAACGAATAAGCGTTAAATAAACATTTCTTTCTTCTTCTTCTTCTTCTTCTTCTTCTTCTTCTTCTTCTTCTTCTTCTTCTCCTTCTCCTTCTTCTTCTCCTTCTCCTTCTTCTTCTCCTTCTTCTTCTTTTTCTTCTTCTTCTTCGTCTTTTTCTTCTTCTTCTGCTTCTTCTTTATCTCCTTCTCATTATTTTTATTTTTATTATTAATATTATTATGTTAATTAGATATTTTGTTCTTGTGTTGTTTTTAACCTCAGGGAAAACGTGAGCAAAATTTTTCTTAAACTGGAACTGTTAAGGTAAAATTTATTTACTAATAGTAAAATAATAAATCATTTTATGGTGTGTACAACTCCTTGGCCAAAAATAATTGTTTGTAGGTTTTCGCTGACTCGGTGTAAGTCAGTCGTTTGACTTACTTGTTGGGAAAAACAACTGAAATTACCGGGGATGGGGAAAGCTGGTGCATGGTGCTACTTGGAACATTAAAGGAGAACTGAAGTCACTTTGGAACATTAAAGGAGGACTGAAGCCACTTTGGAACATTAAAGGAGGACTGAAGCCACTTTGGAACATTAAAAGAGGGTTGAAGTCAATTTGGAACGTTAAAGGAGGACTGAAGCCACTTGGAACATTAAAGGAGGACCGCAGTCACTTTTGAACATTAAAAGAGGGCTGAAGTCACTTTGGAACATTAAAGGAGGACTGAAGCCACTTTGGAACATTAAAGGAGGACTGAAGCCACTTTGGAA
>JAOBRD020342589.1:2464-20826 GCA_027575215.2 Hydrozoanthus sils | reverse complement strand
GGGTGGGTCATCTCATTTTTCAGCCAGTGATAGGGGTGGGTCATCTCATTTTTCAGCCAGTGATAGGGGTGGGTCATGATAGCTTCTGGCTAGGCTTAATAGATACTTAATTATAAGAAAATTTTCCGAGATAGAACATCATGTCTCACAAATACTGTCAGTACTGTTTATAAAATATGTTTCATTCTCTCTATTTAAGCACTTATAAAGTTCTCTTTTTGTGGTACTAGATCTACATTTATATTTTGTATATTGATAAGATGCTCCAGCTCACCATATAAATACAATTTTTTTCTGAAATCAGCAAATTAGAACCATCAATACTTTAAAAAAAATAGAAAAGTTGTACATACAATATATTCAGTTCATTTTAAAATAGCATACAAAATTATTATTTTGTACAAATCCAAGTGATTTTTGCCAGTTTTAAATATAAACCTGTCTTGTTGATCACTGATTGATATAATTTTATATTCTTGAAGTATTATTGTAATATTTTTGAAATCTTAAGATTGCATTTGGTTGTAACTGTATTAAACATATGTCACAGTACTGACCATTTTTGCCGATTAAGACTGGTGTACTATTTTTATGTTGTATATGATACTCTTCATTACAGATAATCAAAAGACCCCTTGGGTCAATTCGGAATGCAATGGATTTATCCAAAATGTAAGCAAATGTGCTAGACTTGCCAACAGCTGTCAACAATTTATTGCAACAACAATATATGGCAACAATTTATCGAGGTGTGAAACACTTATACAACCATTAAATTTACAGTATCAGTTCAGCTGACAGTTCATACTTAACTTTTAAATATTCTGCTGATTTTTCACAACACTAGAATGGAACATTTTGTAGCGAAATTCGCATTCGACTCTACATCTTCTTCATTAGCTGTTTCATTTAGATTATTACAAAGATAATCACTAAACCTGCAAACAACCGTTGTCTCATCATGGCATTGCCCTGAGTGAGTTGTTGAAAAACGTTTAAGAATCAACTTTCACTTCAGAGTTCACCAAACAAAATGAAGTCTGTGGTTTCGTTATTAGAAACTTATTGAACAAGACAAAATCTTTGCACAACGAACAATGACTTGAAAATCACGATTTCCGTGATTAAAATTTCACAACAGTTGAATGGTTTCATACAGTAGATACAGATTATTACAAAATATTCTTGTGCAAGCTTTAAATAGCATAGATGCCTCGAATTGCATTTTTATTTGGCTTTCTCCGAATTTCACTGCATTACACTTAACGCGATAACGTTTTTCAAAAGCACAGAGTCTGAAGTTTGTTTGAAGTTCGCAAACAATATGCGAATACTGCATGGAAAACTACTTCACGCGTCAAGCACGCTCTGAACACGTGCTAAAGTTTACGGTGATTTTAGTTTCTTACAAATCAAAAAAAAATTCTTCATGCTTTACATTCTGAATTTAAAAAGGAAAAAGTTATAAAAAGTTTTTGGGTTACGGAGATTTTATTTCGTCCAACCCCTCCCCCCCCCTACTTTTTGACCAGCCCTTAATACGGAAAACATTACAAAACAATTACCTTTAACTAAGATGAAACTAGTAACTTAATAATAATAACAACCTACGGCCTTCATCAGATTACTCGCCGCCTGCCTCGTTACCAAGTTTGGTCACGTGACCAACAGTAACCTGATGAAGACCACGGCCGCAACTTAGTTGATGTCGTGTCGCGAGTTTTCTTTTAGTAAGCAACTCATTTTGGATAATACTTGATAATAAAAATTATAACAGTATATAATAACGAAGCATCTAAGATTTTCATGAGTAATGCTAAGTCCAAGTCGAGATAGCGCGACATACTTCTTACAGTCAACACAAAGTTTATTATGCTGAATAAATTATCCAACTAAAATCCACTTTTTCATGCAATCGGTTTGGGAGATTTGCGCTTTTTTTTCTTCAGTAGTTCATCTTGTATGATTAACTTCTATTTTCTCATTACACAATGACTTATTTTGTACGTGGTATGTAAGGAGAAGTTAGATGTCGAAAAACTGCCAGGGGCCTGAGAGGGTTGAAAGAAACTCACCAATAACTTGGGCAAATCCCGGAAACCGAGACCCTGTAAAATACTGGTATTTAAAGCTAATCAGGGCGAAACGTGCTTACCAAAGGTAATACTTCTCAGTATCACACGGAGATGGTACGTCCAAGGGGCTGGGTAAAGATTCATTATTGTCTTGTTAACATACCTTGCCTGCATGGCCAACGGGTCCAGTTCCAATTCACTTGGGTCCAGCGCAACTTCGATTCCTTCGGCAACGCCTGGTCCAACCTGGAGAGAGAAAATCACCACTACCTCGTTAATATCATAATAAAAAACCAGTTTCAACACAGTAAATACTTGTTGGCACCAAACTCAATCTATTAGCGCCCCCCTTTAGTTACCACCCATTCAAAATCGAAGTTCTGAGCAGTTCATCAGAAAAAAAATAAATTTCTTAATCATCTTTTCATAACCGTCCTGAGACTAAATTCTTCGTGTTACAGTGTGTTGATTTGAGACACAAAAACTTACATATATTTCAAGCATGCAAGATAGCTACATGATTTGCAATCGGTTAAGACACCCCAAGGTTTTCTGTAGTTGCTTTTTGTGCAATGCGCACTAAAGGCGTAATCACCCTAGAGACACAAACGCAAACACAGACACAAGAAAAGGAAAATTTCCTTTTTCTAGCGCACACCTTGCGCTTGCATTTGCTCTTGCTTGATAAGTTTCCAATGGTGAATGGAAGCGCGCTTGAGATTGCGTCTCTAGTGTAAAAACGCTTTAAAAGACTGAAACTGTTGCTGTCTTATTCAAGTTTAATACTTTGTAAAAACTTATTTGGCTGAAAATATAGCCACTTTGAACATACACTAAAACTTTTTTTCTTTTTTTTTCATAAATTTCCTCGTGATTTCCTCAACAAATGTGAATATCGTATGTCCAATACAACCACCGCGGCTACAAGCATAGGTTGCAATCGTTTTTCTAATTTACCTACATAGATACTAATTTAGCTTTTATCTATTTGCACATGACTTGGCTCCTGTGGGAAGAGGAAATCTGTGGAGAACAGAGTCGAAGTTTTTTCTCCTTCTTGTCCCATGAGGCCTAATTGTACACAAAACGATTCCTGGCCAAGAGAAAGACAAAAGCACCTAATTGGCAGACAGATATCTTCCTGGAAAAAATAACATAATTGTTCCTATGTGACGCCTACCTTTTTCACTCCTGGCTGCACCTGGCGACAGAAAACAACTTTAGAATTAGTAACGGTAATATCTAAGCTTTAATGACTAACTTTGCTCAAGTACATAAAAATACAGAACAACATTTTCACACTGCTGACCTTTGTAATAAAAAATACAAAAAAACATTTTCGATAACTTGTTGTACAGAAATGTGTAACATTCAAGGGTTAATATAACAGAGATCTACACGGTATAACATTCCATTCCCCTCTAGTATTATCTACATATGGAGCAAAAACAACCTCTACAGACAGTGTAATATACAGGATTAATGGTTAGTATTACCCTGTAGGAATGAGTATGTCTGCATGTCTCTCTATTCCCCTCTAGTATTATATACACATGGAGTAACCTGTAGGAATGAGTATGCCTGCATGTCTCTCTATTCCCCTCTAGTGTTATCTACACATGGAGCAAAAACAACCTGTACAGACAGTGTAATATACAGGATTAATGGTTAGTATTACCCTGTAGGAATGAGTATGTCTGCATGTCTCTTTATTCCCCTCTAGTATTATCTACACATGGAGTAACCTGTAGGAATGAGTATGCCTGCATGTCTGTCCATTTCCCTCTAGTATTATCTACACATAGAGTAAAAACGACCTGTATAGACAGTGTAATATACAGGATTAATGGTTAGTACTACCCTGTAGGAAGGAGTATGTCTGCATGTCGCTCTACCCACTGGAATAAACACTGAACTACTCATCAAAGTGCAGTGGGAATAAAGTGGGTTGAATCTGAGCAACATCTGTAACAAATAGCCTAAATACCATACTATCACTAATACCGTAATAACTGGGAGTTATGCACTGAAAAGACTTATAGCTCTACACCTAAACCTTAGATAGCTGAATATGTGTAGCTTTATGACGCGAGTTGTTTACATGTTCAACATTAGGTGCTTTCAGAAATATGTAGCTTCCTTGAAGTGAAGTGTAAAATTATCAGATGAGAAAAAAAGAAACTAATCAACTATTCCACAAAAGGCTCTAGTTACATTTAATACTGACTGACGACTATACTACTCACAGCAGCATTGATGTCGTACACGTGGGCTGATCCCATCATGGCCCCACCCACAGTGGCTCTCTTCTCTGGGAGAACGGTGTAAAGAGACGGCTGCTCGGCACCAGTCTCCATCGCTTCCTCGATCGTTTTCCTCTTACGCAGCTCGATCATATCCGGGGTCTCCATACCGGCCGGTATTGACGTCAGTCCACTCGGTGTAACCAGGCCTCTGAAGAAGGACGAAGAAAATCAGTTAGTACTTAACCAAGGTTTAACTTTACAGGTGAAAACAAGTTCAAAATTTCGGACAAAAAAAGTCAAAATTAGAAACTTTTCAAGCATTTTGAGCCTTTCCAGTTTTTCATAAAGGTCGAGTGTTCAACGCGGAAGTATAAGATCCTATAACTGATTGGAACAGTATCTGACACATTTTTTAATCTTCAAGGGTTCTAAACGGCATAATTTAAACAACAACAATACAAGGCAACAACCTATTGCCGTTATTATATTTCTACAAATTTATGCAACCGATTTTGTTGACATTGCCATTTTGCCAGCACGGAACCGATAAATAACGAAATACCCTGGCCTTTACTTGTTTTGTAAATAACTCGCTTGTAATGCACTCTTTCCTATGTATATCAATCTATATTTTCTCTATATACACAGTTTTGAACTTTTTTTTGTGAATATTTAAGCATTGTGATTATGCTGATGAAGATTGTCCTGGTTACAACGATGATTACAGTCAGTAAATGATGATAATGTACTTACGTGTCGGCGGGTGTCACCAGACCTGTCTGGTCTTCTTCTTCCTCAGATTCTTCCTAAAACATCAACACAACAACAGGTTCATATGCATCTAACTTTGTGAAAACTTTAATTAGATTATAGCAATTACTGTAATTGCAAAAATTAACGATTCAGAAAACACAAATAAGAAATTAAACGCAGGCTATCAGTGCGCAAGTGTTGTCTAAATCATTTTATAATTCTTTATCATAAATTTTAGTATAACAATGAAACCCTATGTTGACCTAAATCGTATAAGTAGTTTCGACGTTAAGTACAAAAATCTTATTAGACAAAACAATTGAAAATACAATAAACGTGAAAAAAAATCAAATTATCCGTCAATCTTGCTAACGGTGCGATTGCAAAGCGTGCAAGGTGCCCCGATCTTTTTAGACTTTGTAGAAATGAGAGTGAAAATGCAAGATTCCTTTTAAGTAAAGGAATATTAATTTACATTCTAAGGATTTTTATCTTATGCTCATTTTATAAACCTGTAAGTTTTTCTGTATTTTAACGTCTGCACAAGTGGTTTAATTTAGTTCCTTAAAGGCTGTAGACTGGCAGTTGAACTTACTGTTTGAAATGTTTTAACTAGAGACGGATTTGAAGAAATGACTGGCTCAAAGATCAGGCAAATCTGCTCAGATTTAAAAAGCTCGGTTTTGCTCCTACACTGAACAATTCAGTTGCAAACACTAAATCATCACAGCAGATTCCGAAAACGTTTAATAATATAGACCCTAAGTGTTTGTTTGATCATTTAACATCGGCTAAAACTGGGTTCATGACAATGAGATGTATGCTTTGTAGACAAACTTTAAGACAAAATTAAAATTATATTTCTCAGTTCAAGCAATAACAAGTACTGCAAACACGTGATAAGTAACTTGCAGCCACCAATAATTGGCACTTGGCTACGTGTAAGGAGTAAACGCCCACTACCTGTGCGGCCTTAGTCCATTATAAATGCAGGCATGCGCAGTATTTGTCACTTCAATCTTTCAAGCAACATCCCTTTAAGTACTGTATTTGTACTCTTGACTTCTTTTTTTGCATTTGAAGGATCTACCAATGGTAAATACTACCGCTTCCCCCCCCCCTCCCCCCAGCGCCTGTCAACTTCTAAGAGCAAAATCCTTTTCAAAATATGTTACCTTCAAACCATCTTGAACACTTTGGACATAGGGTCAAAAGACCACTTAAATGCCAGCCATAATAAGGCGAGCAAAACCACCTCTGACTACCCCTCTGACCTTTCATCAAAACTAACCCCCCTACTGCTCCTAACATAATCAGGGTCTTCCTATTCCTTCTCCCCAGACTCCAATTGAAAAACACAATCACCTCTGACGATTCTTCAGACTCTTCCTCTGACTCAAGCTCTCCCCAGGGCGTCTTGTCGACCTGGTCATCATCTACCACCACTGCTACTTCCGCTTGTTGCGTACCAAATACATCACCATACAGGGGTCGGCCGGTCTCATCCACTGGGGGCTTGCCCCACCCACCAGCATGGTAACCAAAAGCAGCACCCTTGAAACAAAGTTGAAAGTTTAACACAACTGGGTCTCGTGCTGGACTTGAGCAACAATATATTATACACACAGTTGATGCCAAATTAAAGAATTTTTTTTTTTGACAAACGTGTATTTCGTAAAAATAAAGTATTCAAGTTCCTTTTTAAAAGCATTGGGCTCCATACATATCGTTTTGTGAGCTGCTTTCCTTTTGTATAGACAGAAAAAAGTATCTAGCCTGGCAATTCTTTTTCTTTTGTTTCTTAACTAGCAAGTAAATTGTTCATGTCAAATAAACAGTAAATGCAGTTCTAAACAAAATTAATGATTATTTACACCCAAAAGGCAAGAAATGCTTATAAAAATGGCAGTGAACTTTTTGAATTAAATAATAAAATACAAAACAGTTCCTTCTTACACCAGGAAATAAAAAATCAAAGTGTGGTCCTCAGACTGGTAACTGGAGGGAGTAAATGGACGAAGGCAGGGAAAAAAGGAGTGGGGAAATGGGGTCCTTTGTGCCTCTGTCCATTTTCCCTTCTCACACTCTTGTTCCAAAGCTGTGATGGATTTTCTATCTCCTAGTGAAAGAAAAGTGTGTCATGCAGTCTAGATGAAATAAGCTCAGAGGTTACCTCTGGTATGGCAGCATTAAGTCCTGGAATTTTCAGGTTTGGGTATGAGGGCGGGGGTCCATATCTCTGCATGGCAATCAGCCACGGTGGGGGAACGAGATGACTTCCCTGAAATATTTAAACCAAACAGGTTAATATACCAGGCTTCTTGAAACCTGTCAAAATACCACATAATCTGATTGACTATTACTACGTATGGACAATTTATATATTCATACAATTGCTCTTTTGCCCTACTCAACAAACAGATCTGTTTGGTTTGAAGTTGTTCCTCAGAATTAATATTTCATAGAAGAAATGAAACACAGCTACCGTGATTGCACAGGCTAATGCAAACCTCGGTGGGTGTGGGAGAAATCAGACACTCTACCTTTGGTCTTATGTTTGTACTGATCTGCTCTCAAATTCTCCCAAACACACCTTGGTTTGCATTAGCCAGTGCAAACACCGTAGCTGTGTTTCATTTCTTAAATTACCAACTGTTATGTAAGGAGAAGTTTGATGCTGATAACTGGCTAGGAGTGCAAGGGTCAAAAACTACATTTTGAACTTTTGAGACTAGTGGAAAACACAATGAAGACTTTCTGACGGATTGAAAATTAACTTGACTTACCGGTCCAGTTGGCATGCCCAGTGCTGTTCGCAGTTCCTCTGACAAATCACCAGGCTTCTTTTCCTTCAACTTTGTCTCAAACTCTTTGCCCTGGGGAGTAGCAACCACCCATAGTTACAAACATACTGAAAACACTAGGTTGAAGATAACTAATGTAAATGGTACATCAACTTGATACAAATAATCTGCTTCATTTTAATAAAAGATTCATTTATTCATCTTTTTATTCACTTGTTGTTGTTAGTATTATCATTGATCATCATTATTATTAACAAACTCTGACCAATCAGCTTAGAGTTCCAAATCTCTCAAAGATCAATCAAACTTTTGGAAGGCGAGATGTACATAACAGCTGTATACCTCATAGTAGAGATCTCCATGAATTGTCATTTTGGGTTTGGTTTGCCATCTGAAAAACAAGACATACACTTCTAAGTCGACAAGTAACCAGTTTAAGTTAAAAAACACCAAAAACTATCATTTACTGTTGTTGAAATGATCAAGGTTAAACAATGAATGACCATGCATCTAATCTCAACCAAAATAAGAATTCAACTCAATCAGATTTTCCACCCTTAAGCAAATTCAAGTACCTATCACATCTGAGAACATCAGACAGATGAAATACAGCTCATTACTTAGTCATTACTTAGAGAAACATGCTTTTGATGATGAATTGAACCTCTGATCTGGTTTAGAAAAACAATCAGATTTACTGATTTAAACATGCAAGTTTCTATATTGAAGTTTGCTCACCAAAACCAAAAAAGTACCAGGATTTTCAAGAATCTAGACAAATGCTTTATGGGGAGATTTTTTTTAAACTTGGATTCTTAGATTTTCGAACCCCTGTCACTCTCTTAAATGTAATACTGGATACAAGGATGATTCAGCAAATCTAGAGTAAAAACAACCTGTACAGACAGTGTAATATACAGGGTTAATGGTTAGTACTACCCTGTAGGAATGAGTATGTCTGTGTGTCACTCTACCCACTGGAATAAACACTGAACTACTCACTGAAGTACAGTGGGAATAAAGTGGGCCAAAGAAAGTTTCTAGTTTGCACAAAAAATGAGTTATCTCATATATTCATTTGTTACTCATACTTCACCACAAGGGCAACTATCATAGCTGCCACTAACCCTGTCATGGTCATGAGAACTGACTAAAACTTGTTTGCCATTTACAGTGACCACCAATAGAATTGTGGTTACAGCTACTACAGTACTAGGTCAACTATGGGAGTTAAAGTCATTGTTATTATAAATGAGTCCACTGTTATTTGATTGGTTGTGTGACACAAAGGTTTTTCTGTTTAAGGTGCCGAAGGTGTTAAGATTTGAAAAGGTTTGTTTGTAAACATTACATTAGCTGAAATCCGTCTATACTCCAAACTGTGTTTTCTTTGATAAAAAAAAACTTACTTGAAGAAAGCATCATGTAGCTTTTGGTAATCAATGTTGATTTTTCCCATTTTAGGTCGGACCTGCAATTCGACAAACACAGAACATTAATACAATCAGAAAGTACTTGATCCTTGGTTAAAAATAGTTTGATCATTTATAGTAACTACTTTTTTTGTAACTAAGGATATGTACAAAATAACTCTTAAAACTTTGTAAATCCAGAGTTGCTGTTGGTTCATGGTACTGATTCATTTGGGAGTCTTGGAGACTTAACTCTTTCAAGCCTGGCCCATTTATCAACTTCTAACTTCTCCTTACAGAATTCACACAAAATAAGATGTTTGGTAATGAGAAAATGGGAATTGATCAAACACAGCTCAACTACTGAAGATGAAAAGCAAAGTTCTCCTACACCGGTAATAGGAAAATTATGGGTTCTTGTTGGGAGAATTGAGCAATACATAGAGCATAAATTATTCAAGGCTGAAAGGGTTAAACAAGTTGGTAGCCTGGCTACCAGGGAATCAACATCATACTCAGTGCATATCTGAAAATTCTACGAACACGAAGTTTAAATATCTTAAATTGCCTCCAGACTCTAAAAACAAAACCTACCTTTTCTCTCATTTTTGCCTTCATAGTCTTTTGTTCTTCCTACAAAAATTGAGAATTGTGTTAAAAATGGCATTGTGTTACTTTATTAAGCTATTGAAAAACCATTCTTTGCAATTTCTGGGTTTTATGCACTCCCTAAAGACACCTGACACAAAAGACAAAGTGGTCATGTAGGTGAACTAAACAAAAGAAATCATAAAAATTCTTTTGTTGAAGGGCACGTGCACCAACATGGCCGCTATGACGACAGGTGCAAACAAGCAATGCATTTCAAAATAAATTGATTTAGTAAACCATACTTTTTCTACTTCACTATAAATGCATTTCTTACAGATGAACTGAATATAAGATATTACATCAGGACTAGTTATCGAAATTGATGAGAATCAATTTCTTACCTTTTCTTGCATTGCTTCTCTCATCTCCATAATCCCTGTTTTCTGTGGAAAAAGTAAATTTTAACACACAGTTCTGTACAGCTAACCAGGTACAAGCTTGGTTGTTATCTTTAATTAATTGCAGTATATTTATTTCCCCTTAACACCAAAATATACAAACATTAGATTTCTTTATTTTGTGATCAAATAGATTTGAATTTGGTGAAGCATCCTCTCCAAGAACTTTTACGTGATACTGTTTACTAGTCTAGTTATTGTAATTATTTCTTTTTCTTTTTTTTTTAGGGGGGGGGGGGATTAATTGGGAAGAGCGCTTATTTGAGAAAGGGTGCTTTTTGAATTTTTAAAACTTTAGTCACAGATTTTTGAATCTTCACCAAAATAATTAATGTGTTCTGAATTTGGAATAAACACCCAGAACATTATTTTGTTAGAATAAATATTTTGTTAGAATAAATTTAACATTCCATTGTTTTCAGATTTACTCTGAACAGGTTCAACAGGGAGCAACAACTTGTGAAACGATTACCTAAATATTTGTTTTTGCTGAAGGAGGGCAACTGTCCCTTTTGTCCTGCAATAAGTACTGATACTTAATATGGTCAAAGCATATCTAAATAATCTAATCCTAATAACATATTAAGTAAACATAATAATATCAATATAAGCTTTGTATTATGTGAAAGGAGGGAAGAAAGCATACTACATTTGTCACCTACCTTGATAAATTCTGGTAGCTCAAATGGTGCCTTAATTATTCCTCTTTTACCCTAGAAAAAGTTAGAGCAATCATTAAGATTCTTTTTATGGATATTCCCAAAATACACTATCAGGCATTTATGGGACTATCACTCAGAATGGTTAGGACAACCCAACAAGTAAATTCAGAGGACCAGTTTTGATAAAAAGTCAAATTTATCTGAGTGAGTTTGAAAAGAAAGGTTAATATGCTAGAAATAATTTTCAATCCTTTCACAGCAGTGCTTTTTGTTGTTTTGAACAAAAAATGGAATTGCCTCACACAAGATTAGAAGATGAAATGTGAAAACTGAAACAAAATAAATAAAAAAAACCTTGCCATATCACTGTCTTATTAAATAAGTTAAATTCATTGTCATCACATAGAAATGAATTATGACAGTGGTGGTACAATACAAAGAAAATGGATTTTAAGTCTGCAACTCGGATTGGACTGGGTTACAGAAACCTAATTAATTGGAAATTTTTTTTATTTCTTTTAGTTTAGAATAGGATGGCTTGTAGAGGGAATACTCAACCTTTAAGGTCTTGCCTGTTTATCAACAACTTACTCCTCCTTATACTTAACACATCAGATAATCTCAACATAATTTCAAAAGTTATCAAACAAAGTATTCTAGATAATAAAGTGAAAATAGAAATTCTCCCAAACTGATTACATGAAAAATATGAATCCTAGTTGAGAGAATTTACCATGGTCTCATGTTGGTTTAATTATGGCTGAAAGGATCAAAAGTGAAATTCTTCCAAACTGATTACATGAAAAGTATGAATCCTAGCGGGCAGAATTTACCATGTCTGGGTCTGAATGATTGTCAGATCTTTTATGGTATGACACAAGAACAGATCTTGCTCTTGAGTAATACAAAAAGTCAAGCTTATTTACCTGCAGGTACTTGCGTTTGAAGCACCAGTGTCTGGGCACAGGAACAGTATTTCGACATGACTACACAAGAGGAGCAGAATAAAATAAGAAAATAAAATTGTAAGTGCTTTAATCAACCATTAGTATTTATCAGAGAGATAAAAATGAGAATAACTAAAACTCAACTTTTCCTTCCCAAAGTACCACAGATGATGAGTTAGCAGTGCTATTAATACATTTCCCTTAAAGCAAGGGATCGCGAGGTTTCACATAATAGTCAAACCATTCATCTTAATAATTGAAGCAAAATAAGGTTATAGACTTTACAGGAAGAAGCTACTTAAATTCTGATCATCTTAAAAGGTTGATTTTTTAAAACAATGCAGTGAGAAGTTCTATGGTTTTTACATTTTCAGCCCTTTGTTTGTGCAAATTGAAGAAAGTTTTTCAAATAGGCCAAACTGTTCTACTTCTGTAATATTATACAATCAATGGTTGCAAAAGTTGTCATTTTTAAAAACAAACAACTTTTTTTAAAATTGCAATACTAATAACATTCTTTCTTTTTCTTTAGAAATTTTTCAAACATAACTTTTCTTTTCTGACTTGAAATTGAAAAAATATTTTGAAAACTTGTAAGTTAAACTTGAATAAAATTATGCTCATGTAACTATGCAACTTTAGTGGGATTACAGAGTTCTAAGTATATTCAGGCTCCTCAGAACTCAAAAGTGTGAAAACTAAAGGGCAAGGTTGACTCTTTTTATTTAACTAAAAGTTAGATCTATTCAAAATGCACAACAGAATTAAGTCAAACGTTATATTTTTTTTATTAAAAACTTGTTCTTGAACATGGCTACATGTGTTTTCAAAACATGAGAATTTCTATAACTGTTTCAACAGTTGAGAATTTCTCCTTTTAAAATATTTATTCAGCCAGGTGAAAAACAAAACAAGTACCTTTAGGAACACAAGAAGTTTTGGGTCTTGAGCAGTCACGTCGTGCATCTCCACAACATCTGGTCTTGGAACAAGCTAGCAAATAAATTTAAACATTCATGAATAAATCTTACAAATTCATTAACTTTTGATGAAAACATATATCATAAACAAGGTAAAGACTAGGTACTGTACTTGCATTTACAGTTTTAATGGGTGCAACTATACACAAGTTTCAGAGTAAGCTAAATCCTTTCTCAAGCAAAGAAACCCATTTGGCTTACACTTATCTCCGGTTTCTGTAGTGTTAACAAATGAGAGTCTTTGACTCCCCCAGGACTGGACACTAAGCTGCAGGTTAACCCCCAGCAGAAGCTGGTACTCATTTGTACATTTGACAGAGTCAACTGGAACAAGTCAGGTAAAGTGTCTTGTCAAGGACACAACAAAGTGGTTTGACCAGGAGTCGACCTCAGCACCTTAAAATTATGAGTTGAACACACTAACCACTTTGCCACTGTGTTGTCAACTTTATCAAGCCCCAGATTTTTCTTACCTGCTTTAGTTCAGCTACACTAAGTCTGTTCATTTTTCGCAATTTTTTCTTGGAAATTTTTGGCTTGTCATCTTCTTTTGGTTTTTCCTGAAAAGAAAGATTGACCAGAATTACTTTGTCACAAAAAGAAACTCAGTGTATATAGAAATACAGAATATGTTTTAAAGTTGTGTTGTGTATAACCAAAGAATGAAGGCCTGTCTACTGTTTTTCCACCAAAGGTAAGCAAACCATAAGTTGACATAGTTTCTTCAGCCTTGAAAGATTTAAGCTGTACATAAATTTAGTCAAACAAACTACTAATTCCCAACATACTTCATCATCTTCATCGTCGTCATCATCATCACTGTCCTTCATCATTGCAACTTCTGCTTTCTTTGTTTCAGCCTGCAAAATAACACAGTTGAAACTAAAAGGTTACACTTTAAGGATACGAATAATCTCTGTGACTGTCCCTTGCAAACTTAAGACAATAGTCTTTAGTAACTTGTTCGAAGAAACAAGCATAAACTTCCGAGTTAAAATAAACTTGCACAGAAAAATCTCTTTAAACTATACCTTGGAAATGGTTTTGAATCAATGAAAGAGATTTTTCTTGCTGTCATTATGCTGTTAAAACATTTCCACAATTTAAAGTACTATTTCTATGATCATCACATCATAGTACAAACTATTATTGATCAAGTTAGAGTTTTTTGTCTTGGTTTTGGCTTATGTCATACAGGCTTAAAACACTTATAATTAAATTGTTGAAACATTTCTGAGGAAGAAAGCATCTCTGAAAATGATTTCAAAAAATCTGAAGTGTCCTAAATGCCTAAGTGTCTTAGGCTTGGATGGCACAAACCAAAACCAAAAATAACATTCAATTTGTCTACAACCTAAAAGTCATTAGAGTATGTACTTGTAAAAGAAAAACAAGAGTGTCTAGATCAATTGTTACAAAATAATTAATATTGATTTCATTAACTAATTTAACAACAAAATGACATCAACTGCACAGAAGACAAAACCAAGTACTGATCCTACCACTAATTAACAATTTTTAAAATTACAGTATTTCAATTAAGTGCCAAACTCGATAAGGCAAAAATTCAAAAGTATATTTTTAATGAAAAACAGCACCCAGCACCCTAGCTAGTCTCTGACAGGAAACTACCCTAATTGAGCAGCAACTAATTATTAAACCATTGTTTAATGAAAGATACATACCATTGCCTCTTTTTTCTCTGGTGCTTTTTCTTTTTCTTTTACAGGTTCATCTGACAACTGCAAGAGAAATTAAAACATTACAACTTCAATTGTGATCAATAACTTTTTAATTTCAACCTGGAATGAAAAAATAAAAACAGTTCAATTTAAACCAAGCCCTGATGTCTGATAGTAGAACAAGTACTGGCACAGTGGCAGGCCCTGCAGAGGGCACTAGATATAACATGTTGGGAGTACAGTATCATACAAATATAAAACTACTTACAGTGTATTTGATGATAATTGCACAGAAAAAAAGGCAACATAACTTCTTATGTACTAAAAGTAAGTCAACAAAGATGCTTACTTTAAATGCCTCAAAAATCTTTGCAAATGCTCTATAATTGGGATCTGTAGCATCAATCTGCTCAGGAACGTACTCCACTTCAACTGCGTCATCGTCCAACATCACCTCATCGCTCTGAGCAACCTGCACACATATCAAGCAACACAGAAACAAACTAATAAAACTCTCTTGTGTAGCCTGGGGGAGGGGGTTTCCATATAATAAACAACACAGAAATCAATTAATCAACTCCTTTGGTGCATCTTGAGGGTGAGACAGAGTTCTAAAAAGAGCAACTTTAAACAAAACAGAAAATAAAATCTTAATGGGTTTTGAAAATGAAATAAAGATTAAAGTTACGAAGACTTTCCACCCTTTCATAACTCCCCAAATATCACCACAGACACAGTTTTGGAAACTCCAGGGCTTTATAAAGGGGGACCTTGCTCATTGGAGTTAGAAAAAAATCTCACCCTGAAAGGAAAACTAATCTAAAATGAAAAGAACTTGCAAGTGAATCAATGATTTTTGCAGTAGGTTGGTACTGCTGTGATAGTAAATGAGCAAAGGTAACATATATGTAGCTCCTTAAGTATAATACTTAAGTATACTACTTAACACACCCTAGACCACATAACAAGATTTAGGGTTATACAATTTCACAAGCAATTTTGAATGGGCAGGGTAGGGGTTAACAGTGTGGGGAGGGCAGGGGGTGAGATTGTAAATCAAGGAAATTCTTCATTCTTTATTGGGTTTGATAGTGACAAATAAAGATAAGATAGTTATGGGAAAAATTGTTTGAAAGAGTTCGGAAAGGAAACTATTTAGTACTTGAAACCCAATAAATTAAGCTTCCTATGGACCATGAAAAAGTGGCGATATTGAATGGGTAGACAGTAAAAATGTTTGCTCAATTTTGGAGATGTTTGTAGATATACTGTGAACTGTGTTAATACTTCATTCTTAATTCAGCTTCTCTTGATAATCAACAACTAGAATGTAGATAAAGTCAAAAATTGAAACTTCAGTTACGACATGCAACTTATAAGAGATGTTAGACAATTCTTTTATTTTGTTAGCCCAAGTAAACTAATTAATATTAAGTATTTGCTGTAAATGTCAATTCATATCAAACCTGCTGTCTTTGCCTTCTCTTCTTCTTCTTCTTTTTCTTCTTCCGACTTTTGGTCTAAAAACAGAATGCAGTTTTGAATTGAGGTTGGAGAAGTAATCAAAAGTTAGCAAATGTGAGAGCTCTCAATAGTATATAAAAACTACTTTAGTCCCACATGATCAAAATCATGGCAAAGAGTTTAGATCCAACCTTTTGTGCTTTCAAAAATTAACACCTTGCACTGTCTCCTGGGCAACACTGGAAGAAAAAACCTATTTGGAGAAATTTTGAACACACTGTGCTTTATACAACCTCCACATGCCTAATACAGAACTGCTGACAAATTTAAGCAGTAATATTCACGAGGTGGCTTCATCACCAATGGTGATTTTCATGAGGGACCAAAGATGGCAGGCCCTCATTGTGCCCGTAATTATAATACTGTCACTTTTATAACCTTTGTTTTTGAAAACTACGTAATATATAAAAAATTAAAACAGTATAAAGTAGTATAAAAACATAACACGTATTAATTTAGTTGTATATAAATGAAAAGTTGTAATCTAAAAGAATCATCAAACAACTGAAATGAAGGACTGATGTAGATTTACAACTAAACCCTCATAAAAAAATAATTTTCTACCTTTGTAAAATATGACACAACTCCCTTTATAAACTTATAAAAAAAAACTCTTCTTACCTCTCTTCTTTCCACAGCAACAACTTCCTGATCAGCTTCATAACTAACATCTTCAAGAGTGGGTTCAGACATCTCGATACCGGAGTCTTCTGTCAACTGCTCCATAGCCACAGGTGGGGCTACCTGATGAGGAGGGGAACTATGGCCCACAGCAGATCGCTCTCTTATTTCAGTATCTGCCATGGGTGGAAACAAACGCTGTTGAGGAGGTTGTGGAACTTGGATATGAGGTGGAGCAGTTAGTGCCACAGGGGGGATGGGTGCCACCTTTTTTTGTTCTGCTTTTTCTTGGATTTGAGGAGGTTTGTTGTCAGGTTGGCTAATTGGTTTAGGAGGCAACACCACTTGTTCTACAGCTGGAATTATCTCATTTTTCTTTTCTTTAACTGGATGCTGGCTTTCCTCTTGTGAAGCTGGTTCAACCTGTGAAGTGACGACATCCTTGGCAGATTCCATGGTTTCATCTCGAGTTACTACCACTTTTTCTTCATTCACTTCAGCACTCTGTTGTTGTTCAGCCTCTGGTTCCTTGTTTTCCTCTGCTGGAGCCTGCTTAAAATAAAAATGTAAAAACGTTTTAGTCAGTATGTATAACACTTGTGGAGTCTGGCTGGCAATGAAAAATCTGTAGCGTTGTACATGCATGCTAATGAAAGAGAAACAGCCAGTAAAACAGTACTGTGGTCTTAACAGGCCCTCCGATATTATGTGATCATGTGATCCTGCATAATCCACCCAAAATCGCATAATGCCACATAATTCACAAATTTTCGCATAATCCTGTGTAAATCGTACTACCAACACAAAAAGAAACAAAAAATAGCTTACTTTAAAAGATTTTCCTGATTTTTCTTAAATCTTAAACCCTTCCTTTTTTCTGCCATTAAATTTTGAAACTGTCAGTTAAAAATTATCATTTTCAAAATGATTTTTGTGGCGATTTTCATAACATTCATTCATACAATTATCTTTTGTTTCAACGAGCCCACACAGACACAGGTCGTTTTCATGTTATAAATGACGATTACTTTGTGTATGCAAAATGTCGTGTATACAGAGCATGTGGCTTAATGCAAATGGCATCGGGAGGTAAGCAAAAGCAATCAAGACAACTAAATCGGGTGTTTTTAGGTGGTCAAAGCACACCAAGGCTAAGTGATATGGAAAATAAAGAAGATGGTGAAGAAATGGCTGCAAAAAATAGAAAGCTTGGTGAAAAACAATTGCATAATTTACCGCATAATTAGCCCTATAATGTCACATAATTTTCCATTTTTCATCGCATAATATCGGAGGGCCTGGCCTTAAAGGTCAGAAAGGACTGTAAGCCTGTACTGGACCCTAAATTTAGTTTAAGGCTGAGTGCTAGCAACCTTGGACAGCTCTTTGACCCTGCTGGGCCTCATCAGCACAACATAACTAGCAAACTAGCTCAAATTCTCACAAGAAAAGTGATTAACAAAAATGCAAGGGCAACACTTGTGGGATCAGTCAGCCTTAAGCTAATCTCACCAGCCTTGGGCTAACCCTACCAGCCTTGGGCTAACCCTACCAGCCTTGGGCTAACCCTACCAGCCTTGGGCTAACCCTACCAGCCTTGGGCTAAC
>JAOBRD020342481.1:0-20828 GCA_027575215.2 Hydrozoanthus sils | reverse complement strand
AATATTTTTTTGCGAAAAATGACGCGATTGAAACTCAAAGTAAAGTCGTTTCTTTTGTATTTTCTACGCCGGTGTTTTCTAGTTCTTACCTGCTTCTAATGTGCGTACGCTGGACCACTGCGTGCTCAACTGTCCCAGTCCCTCGACCGAGGTCACTTGTACACGGTATGCAGTGTAGGGTTTCAGCCCCGTGATCACGTTACTTAAGCCAGTCACTTGAAGCAGTCGAACCTGACAAGGTTTGTTAATCTGCACTAACTCACAATCCTGTAGTTTTAGTGTGAAAGTGAAATTCATGCCTTTTCTAATATTTCTTATTTTCCAAGCAACGAAGACGGATCTTGAATCAAGGGACCGCACATCTGCCAAAGTTTCCTCAAGCAGCGGATAATCACTGCAGTTTGCAGACGACTGAGAGTTGTTGAAGGCAAGTAACGGATTGTAGCCATTTGGTCGTCTTATGTGAAACTCTCTGTTGTTTCCAAGGGGAAGGGTAATGTTAAGATTGCCTTGGTATTCTGGATGGTTTGTATACTGACCATTTATCAAAGCTGAGCGATAGTATGCAATGGAACCGTCCGATTCCATAACAATCTGGATCAAAGAAAGACCAATGTTCGAATACACTAAAGAAGTGTTAAGAGACAACTCAAAGCTGTTGGTCTGACTGTTATAGATTGTTTTATACAAGGCGCCAAACTGATTAGAAATGTTCTTTTTGGTTACGAGAGATCCTCTTTGAGCAATGGTTGTTTCAATATCACCCAAAAATCCAACATTTGAATGAGTAATTTCAAAATACACATGACTTTGTGAAATATAATTTTCTTGAATCTTTATTTCTGATGCAGGCACCGCGATTGTCAACAGGCAACGGGACAACGGATTTTCAACAGAAGTCAATCGAAATGCCGGCGAAAGAGAAACGACATTAGTAGCTGCTTTCATCAAATGAACAGCATCGCTCGTGGCGATCACTCCGTTTCCATCAGCATCCATAGCTTTGAGTTGTTCGGAGATAATAGAGTTTTGAATCTGTTTTCCCGTTTGCCTGGAGAAATTAAACTGTTTCTCCAGCAAATACGTCATTAAATATTTTATATCTCTAACGTCAAAGAGACAGTTGCCATCCGCATCACCCAGCTGTCTTCGAGCAGGACAGACTCTGCAAGGCGGACTGGAACATGCATTTACAGTTTGTCGACGAATTCGATGAAGGTTTGCAAGAAATCCGCAATTTTTATCACATCTAATCGATCTACGGGATCGAAAGTTCCCTTGTATCATAAAGGTTAAATTTCCTGCAATTATATGTCTAGGAAATGGAGAGACTCCGATTGTGCTGCCCTCAAGATCGTTTGAAGCAATCATGTTGATGACTCCTCCTAACTGTGCTATGCCGGATCTTTGTGCTTGAAACTCAATGTCTGCGATATGTACTGAATTTCCTCTGACCTCTTCCAAAGCTACCACACCAACAACATGAACGAAACCGAATTCTGACATAATATTGGCAAAGAAAAGACCTCCAATATCGCTCCCTTCGGTTACTCTCATGGCCTTGAGATATAAAACGTCGAAAGTAACTTTAAAATCGAACGAGCCAACTCCTTCATGAATCGAGTTCACTCGAACAGGTACTTTAATCAACTCGCCGATTCTAGTACTTTTTATTGGCACACCGTTAAGTTCACCAAAGTCTATATCACCGATGTCTGGGTCTAAATTGCAGGTAATATCAATAGAATGATTGGCAGCTGTACTCACACTACTAACTGTGACTGTTACAGGAAGCGGTGAATTATTTTTCAGTGTAGCGATTCCAGTTGATGAGTTCACATCCAAAACATCCGGGTCCTTGCTACTAAATGAAACTATATTTAGTAATGTCGCATTTACAGGCACGCGCGGGATTGTTGTGTTATCGCTGAGTAGAATCCTTGCTGATAACTGCATTGATGCTAAGTCCTTAATACCCCGAAGCGCGCTTTGAGGTGGAGGGTTCATATGGACCATTCTGACCTTTACCCTAAGAGAGGTTACCTCTAAAACTAATGGAGCTGCACTAATTAGGTTACTAAATTTTCCTATAAGCGATAAGCTTCCAGACGGTGCACCCTGCCTAACAGTTAAGATATAAACTCTGTTACGGCGTTCAAGATTAATATACTCTTTCAACACTGATGGCGTACTTGGGTCAACTGATATTCCTGTCCTCGCGTCACGTGACAGATCTACTGCGCTACTGTTTGACAATAAGAGACTGGAATGCAGCTGAAGTTGTCTGTATTCATCTGATTTCCCGATGCGAAGAAGCTTAGTAACTAGCATTTTTTCTGATCCATTAAAAGAAGGATAAGGAGTGGCGGATATGTTGATACTTCTTGCACCTATAACTTGTAGTTCAAATTCCTTACGTAACAGAACATGGCTAAATCGAAGAAGTAAGCGAGTACTGCCGAAACCATTACCCGAAGGTCTCACAACAAGCTTATCACTTTTGTCCAGGAAAACTAAATTATTTCCCGACTCAACATTGTAGACTGTTCTATTGTCTGTCGACATATCAATCTTCCTAACTGCCCCACTAATGTTGTATACCAGAAAAACTTTCAACTTCGTATGTGTAGGCAAACCTATAGCCTCCGCTGGGTTTCCTGGGGGTGTTATGTGCCACGTGTTCGAAGATAGAACAATTTGGTGCGGTTCTTCAAATGCCACGTGCAGTCGACCTCGACCATGTTTTAGTTTGTAATTGTTACAGTGCCCTGACTGCATCCAGACATCAACGAATGCTTCTCCACTGTTCACGACAACAAGTTTCCCGTTTTTGGTCGTTGCTATACTAGCATTTGTTGTGTTAATATGAAACCCGTCGAGATTCTTAAATGTGTTAAGTTGTCCATCGCTGTACTGTAGGTTTAGGACAATCTGAACTTCGTCTTTTTCGAACGACACCACTTCATCGATTCTAGCGTAAACGGGGTATGAGTGCGTTCTGTTAATGGGGGACGGAAAAGTCACAAAAACCTTGGAAACTGTCAAAACATCCAGTATGTAGACTCGTACCTGACGTTTGTCACTCACATTCAGTGATACTGAGCCAATAGGCTTTCTGAGTTCCGGGATGTAAATATCTACTGCTGCTTGTCCTTGACTCCTCCCATACGTTATCCCGTCTTGAACAACAAGCACGCTTGTGTTAGAACTGCGCATATGGCCCTTAACTAAATGCGTTACATCTATGTTTGGCTTTGTAACCACCCCTTTTTTGAAAACAGCGATTACCCTCAACCGCGCATGCTGGTAACGAGGCCTACATGAGTTGTTTGGATCAAACCAGCCTTTTACCCGCTTCAAAGTTGTTTGTGAAGCAGAGATTGTCAATGGAGTTATTGGAAACCAAACAGTAAAAGATTGCGTGACAGTTATGTTTTTATACACTGCTGTGATTATCACACTTATAGCGCCTTCCGACTCACTTCCGTTCAGATAAACAACAGAGCAGTTAGTGTAGACTTTGAGGGCATTATTGTTTGAAGAATAACAAGATACACCTAGAACACTGATAATTTTTCCTGATGATGTCACACCCCTGACTCTCAAGGATACCTGAACCTGTGTCCCAGTAAGTACAGCTGTATTAGTAAGGACACTCTCCTCCGCTGAGAACAAGATAGTCTTCACTTTGTCATGGGCAAAGTGAATCTTTCCAGTTTCTGCCTGGCCATCTCGACTATGGATTACACACGGCAGCTCTTGGAGCTCTCTAGTAGGTATCAGAACATTCCCCCCGACAGTTGAAAGCGACTTTACCACACAACTAGCTTTCTCAACAAGGGCGTGTACTTCTTTGGTTTCAAAACTAATCGTTATTTTTATTGATTCTTGATTCGTTCCAACTTTGCTGCTTCCTTTCCGTATTCCGACTACAGCCAACTTCTCCGCTCCGTTTGGTTCTCCCTGGACGGTGCAGCTAGGTGAACATGCGACAGATTTATACTTAAAGCCAGAAGAGATCTTAAACAACAAGATGAAAGAAAATATTGGTTCATCGAAATCTACAATCACTCTTGCAACAAAGATGCTCTTACTGCGCAAAACATGTGATGGTAGAATTACGAAAACGTTGTTTCTGACACGTGGAGGCAAGAATTTTCTTAACGACAGATAATCTAAAAGTTCGAGTTTCTCCAGTGTGAAACCATAAAAAGATACAATCGACTGTGCGTTCTCAGTTTTGTTAAACCACGAGAAGGGAATAGTCTGCTTGCTAATGCACGTCCCGTAGTTCCCAGATGGTTTACACTTTGATACAATCTGCGCTTGTGCAGTATCATTAAGGTGTCGCAAGACCACCAAAACTTCACTGGTTGACGTAAAGGCGTTCGCAAACCTATCAAACACTTGAACAAGAATAATGACTTGTCCAGACTCGGGCCAGACCTCTTTGGGTTCATTTAAAAGAGAGGCTTTTATAAAACCCGATGGTTCTCGTTTTACATCGAAACGAACAATATCGCTGACATTATTAACACTCGCTTTAACAAAGCCAGGCTTAGATGAGAAAAATCCCAATCTTCCGACTGCTTTGTAACGTCCAATCATGGTTGGAAAGGCCTCAGGGAAAGCGTTACTAAAACCAAACTCAAAGGGATTGGTAGAATTTGTGTTCATGGTGATGTTGTACGAAATTGTGATTATCAAACTAACTGCTGACCCTTCTAGCGAAGGTTCACCTCGATCAGAAATATTAACCGCATACAGAATTTGCAAAAAATTTGCTTCTGCTAGCGGTGAGTTCACTGAAATATCTCCACTGCTACTGTTGATTTTAAACAGTTCACTGCCTTCCGTTTTTCCAACAAGATTAAATACGAGCTCAGCATTGCTTCCCGAATCTTGGTCAGTGCCTGTTACAGTAAGAACATGCGTACCAACGCCAAGATTTTCTTCGATGACAACTGAATATTCGCTTTTGGAAAACATGGGAGGATTGTCATTTGAATCTAAAATATAAACTGTTACGTTCGCAAAACTTGAGAAAAGAATAGATTTGTTGGATTGATTCTCCTGAAGAGTTCTCAAAGGAAATGTGTCTGTAGCTTTCACGGTTAAATCATAGGTCTTCTTCTTTTCGTAATCAACTGGCTTTAGTAAGATAATGCCTCCAGAAGAATTTATCCGAAAAGTACCATTGTAGTTTTCGCTGTCAAGTTCATACTTTATGACAGCAAAACCACTGTTGTCGAGGTCACTTGCTTTGACTTGTGTCACCGAACTATTGACAGCGGTACTCTCATAAATGCTAGCTCGATACCAGTCTTCAGTAAATATTGGTCGATGGTCATTGATATTAACTACCAGAACAGTGACAAGAGCGGAAGATGACCTTGGGGGTTTACCGTTATCAGAAACACTAACATTCAAAATGTACCTCGTAGCATTTTCGTGGTCTAATGGACGCTCTGTAGTAATAACTCCCGAAGAAATGTTTATTTTGAATTTCCCAGCCTCGTTACCTGAAAAAACGATAAGTACAGCATTGGATCAGGTACAACACAGGCTATTTCCTTTAACAGTTTAAAGCTACCTAGTGGCCCATCAAATCGATGTTTATCTTGGGTTATTGTAGTTTAAAGCTAGATCCTTCTCCAGCCTAGTTTCCCATTAGGTCGGCGATTATCTCTGTTTTCTGTAGTGCTAAGCTAAACCATTTCTCCAGCCTAGGGGGCCAGCTAAACCGGTTCTTATCTCCGGTTTCTGTATATTAGTGTTGAGCTAAATCCTTTTTCGAACCTAAAGACCCATTGGGCCAGCACTTATCTCCGGTTTCCGTAGTGTTAAGCTGATGAGAGTCTTTCACTTTCCCTGGGCTGGACACTAATCCACCACAGGTTAACCCCCAGCAGAACTGGTACTCATTTGTACAGCTGAGTCGACTGGAACAAGTCAGGTATAGTGTCTTGTTCAAGGGCAATACATTGTGGTCTATCCGGGGCTCGAACATGCTAACCACTTGGTTACTGCACCGCTAACTTTACCAGTAAAATATGACTTACACAACTAAATGATTGATATTAATTGGTTTTCATAGACTTTTGGCATAATTCTTTGTTTAAACATTAATATCTATTCAATTTATGGGAAAAATAGGCACCCTTTGCTGGATGTACTCAGAGATAGTTACAAACACAAAACGAAACATCTCCGTCTCGTCCTCCATCCTTTGTTATTTCTGTTGACGCTTTAAAACAAGGCACTATTCAGTTGTAAGCAAAACTTAAATAAGACAAAACGGCTTAACTCGAGTTGATGGAAAAAAGATAAGCAAAGAAAGAAAAGGGAAAAGAGGGAAGAAAGGAAATAAGAGAATAGATGAGAAAAAAACATTAACACTGACACGTATTAGTCTTAAATTAAAATAAAGTAGAACAAACCTGTCGACACGCGTGACAAATACAATTTTCTGCAAACCAATCAAAATTTTCACAGCCAAACTTCAAAGTTCACCTGAACATGTCTGGTACCATTATCTTTTACATTACGCAAGGGAATTACGAGTGAATGGGTTCACCTTAACAGTTTCTGTGCCAAAAACGCTCGAGACATGTTCGGGTAAACTTTGAGTTTGAAGGTCAAAACTCCGAATTCTGATTGGCCCGCAGAACATACTTTTGTCACGACAGGTAGTTGTAACGGCATATCACTTTTCAAGTGACGTAAGCGTACTCACCGTCAACGATACTGAAGTTAAAAAATGCATTCAAACCAGAGTCTCCATCAACAGCTTTTACTCGTCCAACAAAAGATCCCAAGGGGATATTTTCACGCACGCGCAAAGGTCCCGTGTACTCAATCATTGGTGTGATGTCGTTTACATCCGTCAGTTCAATAACCACATTGCTACTGCTCCGTCTGGAAGGGTTGCCACGGTCACGCACCGTTATATTAAGATAAAACGTGTGCCATTTCTCGTAGTCAAGACTCTTGGCCGTTTTCAACACTCCAGTTGTCGAGTTCATGACAAAAAAATTGCTTCCGTTTCCTTGTACGATAGAGAAAGATAAGACTGCGTTTGTTCCGCTATCGAAGTCAACCGCTGAAACTTGCAAGACAAATGTCCCTATTCCCACATCCTCTGCTATGGATGTGTTATACTCTGGCTTTATTATTGGGGAGTTGTCGTTCACATCCAAAATATTGATTGTAACTGATAAGTTTGAACTTAGGGGCGGATTACCACTGTCTTGTGCTTTAACTGTTATGTTAAATTGGTGTTGTCCCTTATCAAAGTCTAAAGACGAAATAAGATAAATCTCACCCGAAGAGTTATTTATCCCAAACAAACTCCTATTTCCATTTACTAAAGAATAAGTAATGATAGCATTTATCTCGGTGTCTGAATCGTTAGCAAGAACAGTTACAATATTCGTTCCAACTGAAGTGTTCTCTTCAACGTCAATAACAATTTCTTTCTGACCAAAATCTGGAACTTCATCGTTAATATCTTTTACTGTAATATGAACCTGTGAAGTTGAGTTATACACTTGCTGTGTCAATGGAGATGTCTTGTACGCTGTCACCGTAAAGGAATACATGCTCACTCTCTCTCTGTTAAGAAAGGAGAGAACGTATATTTGTCCAGTAGTGGTATTTACATTGAAATCCAAGACCCCGGATGGAAGCATTACGTAAAACAGGGTATCACCATCGGGGTCGGTAGCATGTACACTGAACACACCAGTGCCAATATCAGCATTCTCGGATATCGATCCGTTGTACTGCGTCTGGTTAAATACGGGCGCGGTTCTGCCGTCTAAAATTGTGATATTTATTATCACGAAGGAGGCGAGCGAGGGTGTTCCCATGTCACTCACTTTCACAGTAAGCGAATATCGACTTACTGAATCAAATAGCAGACTCCTGTTTGTCCATACGATGCCTCGTTTATCAATGGCAAAAGATGAAAGCCAATTACCTTCAGTGATTTCATAGCTCAATTCACTATTCTCACCAAAGTCGCTATCTGTGGCATTAATGTCCCCAAGAGGTGACCCCACAGGCACAGTGTTTAACACAGTTAACGTTAGGTAAGGAAAAACGCTTGGAGTGTTATCATTTACGTCCAATACAGAGATATTGATCACGAAAATTGTAGGGGCAACAACATTAGGAAATCGCCAAACTGCCTCGTTGGAAGCTGAAACCGTCAGCCTATAAAATGATTTTTCCTCTCGATCAAGGGAACCGTTTACAACAATCTCATTGCTGTTGTTTACGATTTTAAATCTTCCTTTCTGATTCCCATCAACAATCTTATAAACTACCTTTGGATCCATTCCAGGTACTGCGATTGAGTTAAATGTGAAGACGTGAGTTCCTAACGATGCGTTTTCTAGTAAAGCGACATTATGTTCTAAACTCGCAAAACGAGGAGAAAAAAGCACTGATATGTTAACTGTAATATTGGCTGTTAGCGTGGGGTTGCCATGGTCCGATACTACAACAACCACATCAAGGCGACTATCGTTAAGTTCCCTTAACGATGACAAAACTGTTACTTCCCCATTGGAGTTAATACCAAAGATGTTTTCTGGGTTTCTTGCAAAAGTAAAACCTAGAAGTGAATTGTTTCCAGCATCATTATCAGAAGCATTAACACGAAAAACCACCAGTCCCTGTTGTTGTGAGTATGGAATAACCTGTAGGGGTATACTGCCGATAACGGGCATGTTATCGTTGATGTCAGTTACTTTTATGACCACATTCACAGTGCTAGCAAACGTAGCCCGAGTCAAGGGGGAATACTTGTAGGCAACGACCCGCAATTCATAAACCTGTACTGTTTCACGGTCTAATTTTTTTCTTGTTGATACCTCGCCAGTGGTGGTGTTGATTGCAAATGGTGATGGACTCGGAGACACAAATGTTATGTTGTAGTTTAGAGCCTCACCCTCATTATCCGTTGCATCCACAACAGTAATAAAGCTGCCAACGGCCGTGTTCTCAGCAACAAAAGCATTATACAAAGATTGGTTGAAGAATGGAGGAGTTCTCCCATCCACGACTGTAATATTCACCACGGCAATGGTAAACAACGTTGGGTAACCCTGATCTGAAACATTAACCTTGAGGCTGTATAAGGCAATACCGTCGTTAAATATAGACTGGTTAACTCGAACAAGGCCCATACTATCCACAGTGAATCTTTGCATGGGGTTTCCATCTACAATGTCAAAAGAGAGTTGGCTGTTCACACCTTCATCGTCGTCACTTCCATTTATAGCAATTACAACCGAGTTAACACAGGCTGTATTATTAACAGTTAACGGTGGAGTAGGATCAACTACCGGTGAGTTGTCATTTATATCTCCTACGGTTATATTCAGGTTAAGCTTAACTGGAGAGATATCCTCGAACCGTTCTGTGGCCTCATTCGTCGACAACACAGTTAATGAGTAGAAGTACCTGCTTTCTCTGTCTAACGGTGCGCTCAACACTACTTCGCCTGAAGTATTTCTCAACATGAATACAGAGTCAATATTTCCCGAAATAAAACTGTAAAAAGTGTTAATATTTTCGCCGGAACGAGGAATCGGTTGAAATGTGAAAATAACGTGTCCGAGTTTCGCATTTTCTAAAACGTTTATCTGAAAGTTTCTAGTTTGGAACTGAGGTGGAAAAAGGATTGATATATTAACAGTGATGTTCGTAACGAGAGGCAACAACCCAGAATCTGTTACGACGACTGGCAGTTCCATCAGACTAGAATTCAATTTAAGCAATGACGAGAACACAAAAACAGTTCCGTTTTCGCCTCCAATCCCGAAGAAGCTTTTATATTTATCCGCAATTCTGAACCGTAGAGTTGCATTGATTCCACTGTCAGCATCAGAGGCATTTACACGGAACACTGTTGATCCTGGTGATAAAGTGCACGGAATGATTTGCAAAGGCGGTGGGAAAACAACTGGTGCATTATCATTGACATCTAGCACGGTGACATTAAGCGTTGTATTTGAAGTAATGTTCGGGCCATATGACGCAAACACAAGGAGGTGAAAGAACGGAGTTGACTCGCGGTCGATTTTGGTGCGTGTTCTAACAAACCCAGCTGTCTCGTCTATGACAAATGAGTCATTATCAAGGAGAGAGTAGTGTATTTCCGCCAACGGTAGCCCTGGTACACACGCATTGACATCAACAACACTGGTATTACTAGCAGAGTTTTCGATAACCTGCGCTATGTAGAAGTCTTCACTGAACACGACATCGACATCCCAAGCATGTGTGGCCTTTATAGATATTGTAACATTGCTTGATAAGACAGGGAACCCCTGATCTTTTAACACTACTAAAATCTTAATTATTTCACCCAATCGTCCATGCAGCGAGCCGTTGAGTTTTAATTCTCCAGTTGTTGAGTTCATACTAAAGAGATCGTTATAAGTCTTGATGGTATAAATAACGCCTCCGTTAGAACCTGCATCTGGATCGGAAGCGAGAACCCAAGCTATGGAGTTGCCAGCAGGTGTGTTTTCTGGAATCTTGACTACTTGGCTGGGTTTGATTTTGTGGACATGGGGTGGGTTATCGTTTACATCAACTAGAGTGATAACAACATACGTTCCAACATACCTAGGCCGTCCAAACAATCCTCCATCAGAAGCTCTTATGCTTAGATTATAAAGTGGGTGCGTCTCACGATCAAGTAGCCCTGCGGTTCGTATAGCACCCGTCAATGAATCAATGTAAAAGGGAACACCTTTAGAGGTTATACTGTAAGATATTTGCCCATTAATGCCCGGGTCACGGTCTGTAGCGTTCACGGTAATAACGGTTGAATTTATCGTAGCGTTTTCCAAGATGTTAGCGTAATAAATACCATGTTGGAAAACCGGCGCAAACTCGTTGTCACACTCAATGGATCGAAGTTTATTGTCGAATAAAAGATAAGGATTGTATCCATGTTTTGCATCAATTTGGACGCTTGTTTCCGGTAGATTCAATTTAAGAGGAAATAAGTATCGGTAAGGAGGCCTAGAACTACCAAATAAGGCCGCTGACCGCACTGTACTAGTCCGATTTGAAGAATCTAATGTGAGATGAAAAACACTCAACCCTATATTGTCTTGAACAAGTTCTATTGGGGCATGTACTCTAAATGTTCCACGACCCATACTATTGGCTTTAACAAGGTTCCCGAAAAGATTGTTAGTTCTGAATGCTCCCTTTGTTCCGGAAAAATTAACCGGCGTTTGCGTAGCGTAAGTGATATCAAAATAAACAAGCGTGTTCTCAAGATCAGCAGCAGTGGATGGGTCTCTTAGGGTAACATTTATAGATAATTCACACCTTGAGCTCAGGTCCTGCACAGGTACAGTGGTTACTGACGTCACGAATCGAATAAGGTCTAGCTCTGCTCTCAATAAGTAGTAGGCATCTGTGGGGTTTATAACGTTATTCTTATCCACGTCTAGTTTGTTCGACTGATACTGGGTAACCCTTTGGCCACTAGGGTTGGTGAAATTAAAACAACTGTGAGTGACGTAGCTAAGGAGAAATATGACGTCACTTACATCAAACAAACAGTCGCGATTAACGTCACCCGGATTGTCATCATCGCCGGGACATTCACATGGAGGCATTTGACATGCTGACGATCTACGCATGCGTCGGTGGTGATTTTCAATGACCTTTTCAAAGTTAATGGAGTTAGTCATGATTTCCCGCTTTGACCTACTACCGATTATTTCCTGTATTAGATTTCCTGCAACTATTTGCCGCTCTATGCCACGAGTTGTCACTGTGCCAAATATTTGGGATCTTCCCGAATTCAACGCTTTGAACGTGATACAAGCGACCACCATAGTTCCTACCATATGCGTATCACTTAACACATTCAAAACCACTTTATTTGGAGTGTTAATGTTTACCAAGGATGTCTTCCATATTTTCTCTGCACTTACACTAACTGCTTGAATATAGGTTTGGTTATAGATCAACTCTAGATCAGCCTTGATAACACCAGTAACTCCACCATTAAGCCTGACGGAAACATTGTATAGTTCTCCAACTTTTCTCACAGGTAATGGGATGCCTACTTCCTCCCCGAGATCAATATCTCCTTCTGTGGGCTTTATATTGCAAGCTAACTCAATATTTTCCGAAACATGAGAACCGGCTGCCGATGCTGTTAAGGAAAGCTCAGTGCGATGGTTTTGTCGAAGGGTCACCACACCCGAGTTTGAATCAACAGTGAAAACAGTAGGAAGCTCGCTCTTTAGAGTTACCAGACCTGGAAAAACCGCTCCAGAGACTGTATAGAATTGAGGAATTTGATTCGAATCGGAAAAGGTTAAAGTCAATTGGACTTTCGCCGATTCGCTGTCCTTAAAACCGGACAGCGTTCGAATATTACTCGGCGAAACACTCAAGTTCTGTATTGAATTAACTGTGACTACTGATTGATCAATAAACATGGCTATGGTCATTGTGCTGAGACTACCAAATTTTCCCTTGATGAAAACAGTTTTCGTCTCATTGAGGTCTTTCACAACCTCGACGATATTTGGTCCTTTTCGACCAACAGCTACAGAACTTGGGTCCATACTGATAAACGTTGTGAGGTCGTGCATAGTAATCTCAAATAGACTTGCATCAGACATTAACATGCTCAAGCACAATGTAGCCATTTGGTAGAACCTTGTTCCATTGATCTTCCTTAGCCTGTTAATCAGCTTCTTGCTCGATCCGGGATACCTAGGGTACGGTTTGGCCTTGAGAGTAAGACCGAGATAACTTACAACATTAATATCTTGTTCCGCAGTAATACTGAAATGTAGAAAACGAATAATCAACTTTGACTTCCCTGGTTTTTTGGCTCTGATTGTAGGTCTATTGTCTTCATCCCGTTGTATGTAAAACAGATCGTTCGATTTTGAGAGATCAAGAACAGTTCTGGAATCTGTGGTCATATCTACTCGATAGCTGTCATCAAAAGCCAGAACAATATTAATAGGGCTAGAGGTTGGATAGCCAGCTTCTATTGAAGTATCTCCCGGAAAGGTTATGTGCGGGCTAACCCCCGTTACTTCGACAGCTTTTGGTGGAGACAGTCGTACATTAAAAGTACTGTACCCAATCCCAAGACTATATCCGTCAGGGTAGCAACTATTCACAGGAAGAAACCAGTTTGCTCGAACCACACCAGCTCCTGAGCCAACCGATACGGCTTCCGAGTTGTTAACAATTCGCAACACGTGCTCATTTTCCGAGCTTATTTTTAGCCCCATCTCTTTACGCAATAACTTGCGGCTGCTGTCATTAAACACAGCGTAAGCTAAAACTGACGCATGCGTGATATCAAGTAACATACTCTGAGATAAGGAAGCCTGAGCAGTTTGTGAAGACATTTTTTGATAAGGTGAAGGCGGGACATTTAAGGAAATGTTCGTCACGATGATGACATCCAACGTTAAAAGTCTCACTCTTTTGTTCTTGTTCACGCGAATAGTTACGTTTCCAACAGTGCTACCGCTGACCGGATTGACAGCATAAATAACAGCTGTCCCCTCAGACCTGCCAAAAATCAATCCGTCACGTGTAGCGTAAGCAACGTCATCATTCGAGCTGCGTAACATTCTTCGTACTAAACGAGAGACTGATACATTAATACTCTCCTTGGCTTTAAGATCAAACGTTGTCTGCGCTGAAAGCGACGTCCACTGGTACCTTTGTACACAAAGACCATTTTGTGGGTCCCTTAGAATCCAACCCATAACAGCACCTAGTTCTTTTTGTTCCACACCAAGAGTTAAAGGTATTCGCGGAAACCAAACTCGTACTGAAACGTTAACGACCATGTCTAAAAACTGAATTGATATGAGCGCTTTTTCAGAACCACTAATCTCTGTTCCGTCAACATAAGCTTCCGAACAGTTTTGGCTGATCTTGACCGCAGGTGATAAAGTAGAGCAATTGGCTTTGGAAAGAGTCACTATCTCGCCTGATGCTTTAACACCTATAAGATGAATGTCCACAGTCACCTTCTGACCGTCAATCACAGCTGTATTTACAAGTTCTGAAGGATCCGCATACGAAAATATCTTTCTTATAAAGTTTTCTTTAATAAGAATACTTCCCACAGTGTGCCTAGTCAGTTCAGAACTGTCTATTACTGCTGCAAAGGCTGGGAGTGTTTGTAGGCCAAGTCCAATTTCTTCGTTGTTGATAGTACTCAAGTGCAGAACCTTTAAAAGAAAGAAGAGCGGCTGTTGACTGACTATGCAAAAAGCTTAAAGGTTGCAAGTGTTGTCTCTAACAGTATCCAACTAACCAAAAGCTTGGCATTCAGAGATCTTACCAGCTAAGCTAAACTCGCATAAAACTATTTGACATCGAAATAATGTATCATTACTGTTACTAAAATTTGTCTTCGATAAGAGGAATAACCTTATATTGTGTCACACTCTCCACTCGAATGAAAGACATAGAAAGAAAATTTCAAAGAACCTATACACTCTGGGGATTTTGAAATTACTGCGGAAGTGGAGATGTCGTTTAGAACAAAACAAACTAGCAAAGACTGTTTCAAGGTTTAATGTACTGGATGAAAACCAGTAGCTGACAAACCATCGGTTTAAACCAACAACGATGTTTGTTATTTTACAAACAGCGTCCCAACTAAATAAATATATGTTATGTGCCGCCTGGAGGTCCGTATTGAGAAAAACTGTGCCAGAGGTCTTGCATAAGGATCGAGGCCAAAGGCCGAGAACCGTACCTAGACCGAGGGCACAGTTTTTTTCAATACGGAACTCCCGGACAGCAAATAACGTGTTTATTTTTTTCCCCTATGTTTTCGTGTTGTTTTTTTCTTTTTAAAGGCCTATATTCAGACTGCCTTTGTTCAGCAGGATAATAAAATTTACTGTCTCTATGAAAACTTAATTCGTCGGATATTATGTCAAAAAAATTCAAAAATTGTTTCCAAATGTTAACGCTTTGTAAGCTAAGACTTGCAAAACTAAAAAAAAGTCTGAACCGTTTGAGTTTAGTCGTCTTTGCTTGTCACGAAATCACTGTTGGTATTTGACCACGGGCAAGATCGTAAAATTCCGCCCGCTCTGGGAACCAATCAGATTGCAGGATTCGTTTCATTTTTCCCGCCAGCGCACCGAAAAAAACCCCAATATTCTCACCTGAACCCTTACAGTAGAATTCTCTCTTTCAATTGGCGTCCCTTTCACCAGAACTTCGAAAATGAGAAGCTTCTCGCCCCTCACCATCCCTGTGTGCACACTTTGTGGGTTATTGCGGACAGCGCTGACCGCAAAAGCTGTTGCACTACCGTTCACACCAACACTAAGCCATTTGTCCCTTGCAATGTTATAGCCAACAATCTCGAGACAGGGATCGGTAATCAATTTGACGGTAAAAGATGCTAAGGCATGGGACGAGTCTGCATACACACCAAATTGAAACTTCGCGCCTTTATAGACCGTCCGGGAAGGCAATATTGCATAGACGTCATTTGGCTTTCGAAGCTGAGATTTCGACGGACCGGAATGGAGTAAAACATTTCCAAGAGACTTGGCCGGGTTACCAGAATCTTGTAGGCGATACGTCACAGTTAAGTTAGCTGTCTCGGGTGGGGTAAGTGCTGTCGTCCACGCAGATGGAACTGGGATCTCTACTTCACATAATCCGTTCTGTGGCGATGGGGCTTTTATAACCTACAGATAGATTAAAGGTAGAAGGAAAGGTAAGTTAGGTAAGTAAATGTAGATCATCGGGGTAACGTAAGACGAGGGTTTTTTTAGTTGATTTAATCCTGAGCCGGCAAGGCAGTGGCCAAGCGGTTAGCGTATTTGAATAGTAATCCTAGGGTCTCGAGTTCGAGCCGGGGTCAGATCACTGTGTTGAGTCCTCAAACAAGATACTTTACCCGACTTGTCCAAGTCGAATCAGCTGTATAAATAAACACCAGTTTCTGCTGGGGGCTAACCTGCGACGGATTAGTGTCCTGTCCAAGGGGAAAACCGTTGACAAGCCAAGGCTTAACGGAACATTTGACTCGAGAAAGGATTTAGCTTTTTAGTTAATACAGTAGTGCAACTACATCCACCGCGACCGTTCCCACCTTTTCCACACACTTACAGTCAAACCCACCTGAATGGTTCTGCTTCCGCCTGATGTATGAGGCAGATTTTCACTACCGTGAACACGTATAACAATCTTGCTCTTCTCCGGGTCTGTTCGTGCACCAAAAGCGCCATCTTGGACATGCGCAATAACACGTACCACAGGATCTTCGTACCACACCCGTTTTCTCACTGCTACAGCAGATATATAAACAGCCGGATCGGCTAATATACTATAGGAGACTTGTGTTGTTTTTTGGCCTACAATGGCCACCAATTCACCTTGTGTTTCTGCATGACCATTTACAAAGAACCCGAAATTCCACTCATTCATTTTATTTGTGGACTCTCCGAGAAAACCAAGTCTTTTCACTTCAAAACTAACCTTCGTTCGCAGGTCAAAGTCTGGCAGTTTAATAGAGTTCACTGTTATCGATGCAAATGCAATACTCGAATTATTATTCGCTTGGATAGTCACGTGATACGACGTGTTTTGTTGTAGCGTTGAAGTGAGGCGAAGAATCCCAGATGTATTATGCACGGTAAACAAGTCATCCTGGCTTGCCTTAATCAGAGAATAATATACTGGTGGGCTTTGGTCGCATTTGGCCCTTGCATAAACTAAAGAATGAAAAAAATGTGCTTAAGGCAAACTTCAACCTAAACACTTCTTCAACATTCTGCTTTACATGACATTGGCTATCTTTTTCGATATAACCTTATCTTGCCCAGGAATTCTTTCCACTTCCTTTGTCTCTCTCTGTTTATTTCATGATCTGAAGAGGGCACAGCACCTGGAGCATCAAGGAAACAAACCGAGACAAAACAAGAGAAGTGGAAAGAACTCCCGGACCAAGATAATAATAACCACGACTTCAGTAGCCAACACAAGAACATCTACATGGACGAGACAAGAAAAGTGGAAAGAACTCCCGGACCAAGATGATAATAACCACGACCAGAGTAGCCAACACAAGAACATCTACATGGACGAGACAAGAAAAGTGGAAAGAAGTCTTGGACCAAGATGATATTTACCACGACCACAGTTGCCAACACAAGAACATCTACATGGACGAGACAAAGGAAGTGGAAAGAAGTCCTGGACCGAGATGATAATTACCACGACTACAGTTGCCAACACAAGAACATCTACATGGACGAGACATGTCAAACATAAAACTACATGGAAGAGATAGGGGCGGTTGGTGCGAGACAAACCTTGAGAAAATCTATAATTTACTTTTCGACTTGGTTATAATTTTGCCTTAGGGTTAACCCTAAGCATTAAGCAACAGCGACCAAAAAGGGAATGATCGATGCGTTACGAGGAACGAATAAACGTATCTTTCACTGCCTCTTCAAAAACCTTATCCCAAATGGTATCTAAGCAAACGGATGACTAAATATAAATCACATGGAAAATGATGGAACGATTGATCAAAGCGCTACAAGGAGTGAGAAAATGTCTCCTCACTTTCTGTATTTGCACTAACTACATTAAGCGCAGCTTAGGCTACAGTGATGTATTCCTTTGTGGAATTGCGTCGACAAGCAGTGAGGCCTAAAAATGTGTTAATTTTAGCACTAGATAGTAGATTATGTTTGTTAAACCTGATGAAAATGTCTTGTTTAAATAAAGATTATGCATGCATGTCTCTTTAATTAACTTCTTATCCCGTAAGATATCTGAGCAAACGTATTATCAAACATTAAATTATATAGACAAAAAAGGAATGATTGATATGCCGTGAGGACGTGAGGATAAAGTAAATTTATCGATAAACTCTTACCTTGTAAGATATCTGAACCGACGGGTGTGTCATACACTATGCTGCGCTCATACAACGGTGAACTGAACTCTACAACATTGGCACAAAGAGGTTGACTTAGGCTACCTTTACATAAACAACTTGAAAGATTTCTATCATCACCGCACCTACATTCATTACCATGCAGGACCATCTCGGAAACGGCAAAGTACGCCGATCGTTCAGACGCGTTTCCATGTGGCTCTACTAGCAGTAGACGCAAATGTGTCGCCAGGGAAAACTCGCGTTTTGCTCTGTCATCAAGAATCTCTCTCGTGTCAGCAGTTCTGTTCTCAAGTAGATTAAACTTCAGAGTTCTGTTTACCGATGGCTCAGAATATCGATTATCACAGATGATACTGGTGGTTGAATCCGTTCTACCAAGGTTTGTCATATTGAACGCGTCGACACAATCCGACGCAAAGTAACGCATCGGGGTCCACGTAATCCCTTTATCAACTGATTTCATCAGTACTGCCTTTTTAGGTAATGTCGACCGAAACGACACAAGAACTTCGAGAACTTGGCGCACGCCCAGTAGATTAACCGTGAGGTTAACTGGCAAATCACCGCTCATTGACTGCCACCACGTATTCTGGTTGCCATCCGTTGCAAAACCAGGGAAATGTGACTTCAAATTAAGACGCGAGACAGAAACACCTGTTGTTGTATTTACACAATATCTAACGTCTAAGCTGCTTACGGCTGGATATGCAGGTGGACAGCTGCACTGCGGTGCTACGTGTGGCGCATGCTCATAAATACCTGCCAGGTACGCCAGTTCATGTGGGTAAAGATGGGAGGTGTAAACACGTGGCGTGTGGAGTGAACCTGGAGTTGCAAAGATGATGAATACAGTTGGCACAAAAGCTTAAACCTACATAACTTTAAATGCCTCAGCTCTGGAACCCTGTGGTTATAAAATGGCTTCTCATTTTGTATATTTCTAACTTTTAAGCCATATGTCGGAAAATTATAAAATGCATGGCCATTCATTCTTTACGTACTGGAGAGTAGGAACCGCTCTTTTTCATTCTTTATTTGAACCAGTTAATAAAACTCTACAAAGCGACCGTTCATTTTGCTCGTCTTAAAAAGTAGATATAATGGGTGTTATTCATTCTAACTTTCGAACCAGTTGACGAAACCCTACAAAGTGACTGTTCATTTTGCTTGTCTTGAAGAGTAGATATGATGGGTGTTATTCATTCTAACTTTTAAACCAGTTCATGAAACCCTACAAAATGACCATTCATTTTGCTTGTTTCGAGAGTAGAGATGCTTGATGTCATTCATTCTAACAACTGAACCAGTCGATGAAACCCTGTAAAGCTACTATTCATTTTGCTTGTCTTGAGGAGTAGAAATAATTTGTGTTAAATTCATTCTAACTTTTGACTTAAGTATTGAGGGTTTAAAATAGTCCGCGATATGTACCTTTCATCGATTTTCAGTCATTGCCCTCTTTCAAGTTCCCAAATAGGAGATCGAGAGAGTTGGCCACCAAGAAGACACAAAGGGGTAACCGTTTACAAGTGTTAAAGCAAAGGCAGCACCTTATCCTCAATTATTTTAAGACCCTGAGTGAAGGTCCTGCACCGGGAATCGAACTCAGGCCTCCCGCATGGCAGCCTCCTGACTTAGCACATCGGCTAACCTGGCGGCGGTGAAAATGAGGTATAATATCAAAGAACTCCCGCTGAGTGACAACATGAACGTGACACTAACCTTGCAAACAGCCACTGTGTTCAAGGGGTGAGCCTAGAAAGAATAGTGCTGCAGAATTACCCCATTTTCCGCGATCTAATTCTGTTTTCAAAACCGAGACTCCGTCAATGTAAACAGTTGCTGTATTGGGCGAGGCCAGGGCAAGTGCCACATGGTGACAACGCCCATCATTTAAGGTCAAGTTATTTGCACTAACGGACACGAGTGGTTCACTTGAATCTTTCCGGTACTGGAATACCAGCCTTCGTGTTGTAACGTTTGTCATCAAACCAAAGAGCAACTTAGTACTGTTAGTTATCTTGGAAAACAGAAACCTAAAACAAAAATAGATTCCACAGTATTGACTTAGAGGTTATAAAATCTTTTATATCTGTGAAACCTAAATATTTCAATTCAGCTCACGCTCATTTATTTACCAAGTTGTTAGAATTTATTTTAAAATGCGTGTCAGCATCCATTTTGGGTGGTGTTATCAAATTATTACAGCTTCTCCCTTCTCTACCCTCCAAGGCCCACCAGCCTCTCCCTTCTTTCCTCTCCACCGTGCCCCCCAACCTTTCCCTTCCTTACCCTTCAGGACCCACCAGCCTCTCCCTTCCCTACCCTCCAGTGCCCACCAGCCTTTCTCTTCCCTACCCTCCAGTGCCCACCAGCCTCTCCCTTCCCTACCCTACAGTGCCCACCAGCCTCTCCCTTCCCTACCCTACAGTGCCCACCAGCCTCTCCCTTCCCTACCCTCCAGTGCTGCCAGCCTCTCCCTTCACTACCCTCAAGCATCCTGCAACTTCTCCTTTCCTCACCCACCAGCACCCATAAGCCTCTCCCTTCCCTACCCTCCAGAGCCAAACAACCTCTCCTTTCCCTAAACTTTACAGAGCCAACAACCTCTCCCTTCATTACCCTCCAGCATCCACCAACTTTTCCCTTCCTCACTCACTAGCACCCCCAAGCCTCTCCCTTCACTACCCTCCAGTGCCCACCAGCCTTTCCCTTCCCTACTCTCCAGTACTGCCAGCCTTTCCCTTCCCTACCCTACAGTGCTGCCAGCCTTTCCCTTCCCTACCCTCCAGTGCTGCCAGCCTTTCCCTTCCCTACCCTCCAGTGCTGCCAACCTTTCCCTTCCCTACCCTCCAGTGCCCAC
>JAOBRD020342372.1:0-20841 GCA_027575215.2 Hydrozoanthus sils | reverse complement strand
TAATTCAATTTTACATGTCACTTGTCTATTTCAAAACTTTTAGGAAAATGATAAAACTGTTAACAGATTCAACATTGGGCACACTGGCCAAAAACTGGTGTAGTGTTAGTATTACAGAACTTAATTCTCTATTTCTCTATCTAATGCATAATTTAAAAATGACTATAATAAAATAATATCAGTTAAAATGTAATTTTGCATAAATTCATAACCAACTTTTACATTTCAATGTCAAAATTAATGAGTTCATGAATATTGATGTATGAGTTTGATCTCATGTTATGTACAAAGTACAACTAATCAAAAAAACTACAGACAAGAAAGTGTGAAAACTTGTAAGGGAAAACTTCATATACTGTTACATCCAAGTTAAAAAAAGGTTAATCTTAGACTTTAATGCATTTATCGGAACATTAACTCCCTTGCCACAAGATGTACACTAGCAATGTTGACCCTACCCTGCCAAGTTTTCAAAAACCAAAGTCAGGAATTCTCAACAAAATTACAAACTTCAGAATTTGTCAAAGCAAGGGGCATTTTCAGAATCTACTTGTAAAGACAAAAAAAATGAATGGTCACTTTGTAAGTTTTCAAGCAGTGGTGTTATAGTTAGAACATTTTTAGTTTAGGTGTAAGCGTTTTTTAACAGGATAGAGGTTAATAAACTTCTGCCCCTTACAAACCCAAGTCATTTCTACCCATTTTGCTAAGTAAGTCCAACAAATTAAAATGATATTTTTTACATGTGTACATCGAGATGCTGTTTTGTTATAGACTGATTCTACTTTATGATCTTGCTGTAGACATGAAGTCTGCATTCTTTGTGATTAGAAACCAACACATGGTTACAGGCACTAAACATGACCATTTTCAGATAAACAATACATGTACATTTCACTGGGTACATTACATAAATTATATCAGTTTTTACTGACAGTGTCCAAGTGTTTGTTTTAGCTCTCTAGCAGGCTGCGAACAGGTCTATACATCAGGATAGGACTAAAACAGAGGTTTTGAGAAACAGAAAGTATTTGTTTCATAAAATAATAGTCTCAACACTACAGGGTTAATAATATTTTCTTTTCCATTAAAAACTTAATGTTGTCACAAACAAATACACTTCAAAAATCAAACAAGCATGAACATGAAAGGGCTTATAGGGCTTCTGTTACTGACAGTAGGTAATATAAGATTTTGCTGAGAACAAAATTTGTAACTTAGAAATATTGAGTAAGCTTACAAAAAATTGCTTTGTCTATTTCTAAATGGTTACAATCAACTGCTGTCTTACCTGAATTGTATGTACACGTACATGTACAGTATCTCTGTGATCAAAAATTTTGAGCTCTTTGAATACAAGAAAGTTCAAATCAAAATGACCAAGGATTTCAGTTATTTAAAAACTCAAAACAAAACATTACACTAGAAAATAGAATGTTACACTCTTAAAAACATCAATGTTTTATAGGGATTGCACTATCATATCAACACAACAGATATCTCAAATAAAATTTAATTCTCACTTGAGAAAACAATGATTTAACTCGACTCTTTAAAGCAATTCACAACCAATACTGTTAGCAATGATTCTTTTAGAAAAAAATAACCAACTGAGAAACTGAAATAAATGAAACAATATCTCCAATTAAAGCAAAACAACGATTGAGGATAATTTTATGTTGTCATGGAAACCCAATGACATCAGCAGAATTTGTAATTCTTATGCAAATCAAACAGATGTCCAAGACTCCTCAGGGAGTATATTACCTATCAGGATTTCTAAACAATTCTCAATATTTACAATTAGCACGAATAGATGAATATGAACACCAGTCTAAAGTACTTCCATTAACACTGCTTTTTTGTTCCCAAAGTGGCTTTTTTTTAGAATCTGGCTTATAAATAAATTATCAGTACACAGAAACTACAGTTGACTAAATGGACTGTTGGCTTGCTATAAACCTCTAAAACTACTACCAATAATGCTTCGATGGGTTTTGCTACCTCTTTATTAAAATCATTATTCACTAATCCTTTGCTTAGAATGCAAATTATTCATTCAGAAGGGAAAATAACACCTTTCAAATTTCAAACAGGAACTATAATATATGTCATTCAAAGCTGTCATAATTTTTTTGATAATTTTCTGATGTTTAGATCTACTAATCGAAATGACTGTATCGGAAAATAATTAAAGCTACTGCATTACTACAGATATGACTCAATGAATTGGCGAAACTCGTAACATACGCACTCAATTTTGCAAGCTCTCTGCAATTATGGACAGTTCACTTTCATGTTTACTTTAAACTCAGTTTTGAGTAAACACCTATAATTAATGCTTGGGAAATGAACAGTCTGGAGACAGGGAAATCTTGGGTTTCTAACAAAGCTATCGACATAAACTCACTCTTACAAGGTTTGATTGTTAAAACAAACTGAAGCTAGATGTTATGAAAGTTTACCAAAAGAAAGATTTGAAATCCAATTTTCTGAGAAACAATTTAACTGAATTCTTTTCAAAAATTGCACGTTTCTTAAAGAGAAACTCGCCCCTACACTTGAGACAGGTGTAGGGGTGAGTATTTATAAACAAATAAGTTTTTTCTTTGCCTTATTAAAACTGAACTTCAAAGCCTGAATTTAATTCAAAGAATGTTTTTTTGTCATCTGAGTGGAAAAACAACAAGGATTGGATTATAAAACTAAAAAAAATTAACTAACCATTCTTAAAATTTAGTTTAGTTTTGAAAATATCTCAAGTTTGTGTAATGGTCAAAACATACTGTATTCTAGTCACACTTGTTAAAAATAATTTAAATAAAATACTTAAAACATAAGATACAAAATTAACTACTAGACCCAAAGTGTTAAAAGTCAGTTCCAATAAAGCAGTGCAAATCCCTAGAAAAAAAATATACAAATATATAACAAAACATTATATAACAAAACATTATACAACAAAACATTATATAACAAAACATTATACAACAAAACATTATATAACAACTTAAAACAGGGCTTGAGACTAACTTTTTTGCTCACTAGCCCAGTGGTTTAAATGGTAACTTTGATTTCACTATCCAAAACGAATTTTCTACTAGCCAGATTTCTTTCCACTATAAAAATGTCTGAAAGTTTTATTAGCCATTTTGGCTAGTAAAAGCCCAAAAACTCTTTAGCCAAAACTGCATTTCAACTAGACTGTGGCTAGTTGGCTACCATTAGTCTCGATCCCTGAAAAACTTACGTTTTTCCAGAACTGCTTCACTGTCATTTCTGTTGCCATCACTATCTCCTTCTTCAACTTGTTCCATCTTAATAACTGTTGCATTGACTACCTTCAGGCTGGTGCCTGTGTCTTCAAAATCATAGGATGCAGCACTTTTTGGGCTGCTATTCTCATGCTGTTCATTATTTGAACAGTCCTCGGATTCCTTATTAGGACTGTGAGGAGAAATACTTTCTTTAGGGGGCCTTTCTGTACTGACTTCCCCATCACTGAGAACATTGGTATAACGGCTTTCCTCTAAATGTTGCTCTCGTTCCAATAGCCCCCTCTGACGTTGCAGAGGATGGAAGGGAAATGAATGATCATGCGTCAGTCCAATCCGACGAAAAGCTCCAGTACCATTAAATGAGGCAGTTGGACCACTTGTCTTGGCATGTAATAGATTTCCTGCTAAGTGTGGATGCAATTGCAAAAAATGAGGGCTGTATTCTTGAGGGATTCTATCAGAATAGTGTTCCCCTGGTTGACCATGGTATAATGCAAACTGCGGCCGATGTTGATAGGGTGAGGAGCTAAATGCCATCCTGTGGACTGTCTCAGTGTCCAGGTAGCGCCCACTGGAAGAAGAGTATATAGAATGGTATTCATTCATTGGACCTGGAGAAGTGGAAGTGCGAGCGGCTTCAGCTGTAGATGCCAGTACCATTAATGCTGGCGAGCGCAGAGGGTTGGGAATATAGGCAGTCCCTCCCAGTTTGTCCATGCAACAAGTCCAAGGTATCTCTTACATACAATGAAAATTTTGACACCGGGTTAATAATTTAAAACTAATGAAATGAGTTTTGCAGCACAATTTTTTTCCTTCAGCGAACACACTTTACAAAGTTTGCACACTCAAATACCAGTTCACTTCACTTCCTCAGGCCCCTTTCACAACTTGTGGCAACGATTCTAGGATTCTAGAAAAATTATAATCAATGATTGGAACTTTTTCCCCTACGCGCAAGCTGACTGCCAAAGCGGAAACTCGATCTCTTTGCTACGAATATTCCGCTCATTCCGTATACTCGAAAAAGCAACTTATACTGATATTCCGCGCCGAAAATCAAGCTTTCTAGTCTGAATTTAGTGAACAGTTATTTAACTGGCGGTACTCGACTTCGAGAACCACTGCTGTCAATTTTTTCTACAGTTAACGGAGTGTACCCCAGCTTCAAATGAACCTGTAACAGAAACTAAAATACTCCAACATTTGACTCTCACTCTTAATTTGCACCTCTGCTTATGCCATAATGAGTAACGACAATTCGAATAATTACTGCGACAAAGAGCGGCGATCAATACAACTGAAGTCCGCGGCACATCGCTCCTCGCACAACGATGCAAATGACGAGAATACGTAAACAAATCAACTAAGTTTGACAATACCACAGTGTGTAACAAGCTTCTTGTCGTTAAACAGTCAACATTGTGCTCACTGACTGGCCAGCCGGAAGATGTAAAAGATTTTGTCCGATTAACGCTAGAATGTGTAAACTCTCAAACTCCCCTTGTTCTCACGAGACCGCTCTTAATTTTGTTTATAGCGCGCATGCGCAGTTGTTTTTGCTTGCGTTTTGCTGTGGTCTGGGCCATACAAAAATTATTCAACACACACGCTTTGGTATCAATCAAAGAAATTCTTTTAAAGGTTTTCTATTTTCTGAACGACCTGCTGATGTCTAAAGACCAACGTCTATGCTTGATATTTTGAAGGAGTTCATATTAAACATCCGCACTAGTTTTGTTTTTAATAAGAAAAATCCTACTTTAGACACCTTAAAAGGGAAGTTACTCATTTAACCTCATTTAAGATTCCGCGGTGAAATTTTATTTGAAACTGCAAGAAATTATTAGCTTAAAGGAAGATTGAACAGTAACTTATCTCCCACCATTGGTACACAAACGAACTTGCAAGCGACAAAAATCACTTATTCAAAATAAGTACAATCAAACGTGAACAACTTGCGAAATACGGATTGCTTTAACAAGGCTGGACAAAAACTTTCAAACAAATATACAGTCCAAGTGTCTTGACAAAATGATAATAGAAGTTTTTTAAGTGGATAAAACACGAACTACTACTGTTTTGAATAACCTTTCAGTTTTTAACTTAAGTGTCTTGTGCAGTCCATATAAGAACACAAGTTTCTCTCGAAGACAGTTACACTGAACCTGATTTTCCGGCCGTCGAGAAACAATCGATCTTTTTCAATTAGTCACCTGTTGTTTTTGGAAGCTTCCGTTCTAAATATTTATTAAATAGAGAGTCCACTTTGTCAAAAGGCAGCGGATATGAAATTTTAAAGCTCAAAGTGGGGAGGCGAAAATTGCAAAGCTAGCATTGTTCTTTAAGAGGTTAGCAATCTTCAGTATATCATTTTTGACGCAGTGAGGAAATTTTTGTTCGATACAATGTCTTGTTCTTTACAAGAGTAGTTTATCGGCTAGCTCAACTGAAAAGGAAATACTTTCACGTTTAAATATATATATTGTTTCGCTTAGTCCATTTTAGAATTGGTTCGCGAGCCACTTAAAGCCGCGACACTTGAGATTTTCTATGATGCGTGCCTGAACGTCGCTAGTTGTACAGTAATTGACTACCGCACAGAGAACAAGTTTCTTGTATTGCGTTTTTAACTTTTAAGTTAAAACAGTAGAAGGACTTAGTAAATATCGCTTACAGCTTAACTGGTCATACTAAACTACTTTAGCGCAGATTTCAGGACTCGTACTTTTTCCAATCAACCTAAAGGCAGTTTTGTTTATTACCAGTTATATGGACAAATCAAATCGCTGTTGAAATAAATATAAAGACAATAAATTTTCTCGAGTTTCAATAACTATGTTTATGTGATACTAGTTAGGACACCCTCTAATTTTGCCGCACTCAATTTTCTTTTACCAGTTCAAGATTTTTTTTTTAAATTGGTTTACTTTTTGATTTGATTTTGGCTTAATTTACTCCTTCAAAGCATAAATCAAACACTAGAAATCCATTAGAGTTTCCCTTTTATAGAGTTTTATTAAAAATCAGGAAGTGGCCTTAGACTTGCAAGAAGCCAATTTCTATGCTAATTAAAGCCTATTTACACTCGGGAATAAACCAGAAAAACTATTGTTGACGAGACTGCAAAGCGCTTTCGTCCTATTCTTATCATTTCTCGTGCTGTTTACTTGGCAGAGACCCGAGCGGGGGGCGTCGGCGATTTAATTTAAAAATTATATGTTTGAAACAAAGCTCACGGGAGTAGAATATCGCCGAGTGCCGAATGGATAGTTCCAAATGATCGGTAATTAGTTTTCTAAGTTTTGTTTTGCGGAAAGAAAAACAATTTTTGGAGTATTTTCCGAGATTGCATAAAACTTGGAGAAAAGGGTGCATTCAATAACGCATATTCTATCAGTGTTGTCAAAAAGATAGTCCGACTCAAAATAATCAATTTGAATTCTTGTGTCAAAAATGTGTCATTCTTTTTTCGGTAACAATACTCGTGATGGTGTTGAAAAGAATAAATTTATACAACTTAAAACCATAAAAGAAAAAGGCTTTGCGAGGCAATAAACGATCGAATTCTATGTTGTCGTAAGTTTCGTAGCTCGTGTTTAAAGTATGAATATGATACAGCCAGCTATTGACACCGCAGGGTGCAGCTATCTTAACGCATGTTAAGAGAAATTGACTTTGTTTAAATCCAAGATTTGGATCAAAAACAAAAAGACGAACGCAGCTTCTTCTGTTTGTAGATAGGAGACAGCTCAAAGCTTTTCTAAATTTACTAAATCAGTACAGTTGAACGGAACACTTGTTCATTTTCGTATTGCTGTAATCTTTATGATCGAAGAGATTTAAAGCTTGTTGACAAAAACCGCCTACAATTCTTCACTTTTTCTATAATAAGGATTTTCTAGCTAAAATTTAAATTTTGCAGCTGGCCCATCTTTTGTTTCCAGCAGTGATTGTATTATTATTGTTAATAAAGCGAAATTAATCTGAAGTACACGCCTTTTGTTTGAAAAATGAAAACACTTGCTGGGTAGCGATAGCACACTTTTTCACTTCGAACTAATTCTTTCAAAAATGATTAATATCTGTATTCCAAATTTTCAGACTCTTCCCAGTTCTTAGAGCACTTCTCATGCACAATTGCTTGTACGAAGGTCGCATTCTCTTGCGTAACAACAATATGGAAGTTATTATTCCTCTTTTTTGTAGCTTTTAAGTGGATCTTTTTTACAATTACTTGCTTCCTTGTAAATGGTATCGCATGTTTTTATTACAGCTAAAAAGGGATGGCTGTATCAAAACAAACTTCTCGCGTAAATTTATAAACGAATTCAAACATCTTCAGCGAAGTTGTACTATTAAATGTGACATTTGAACTAGCTTGGTCGACAACAACTTTTTCAAACGAACTGACAAAACAAACTGAAGATTCACAGTGCGAACAATCTTCTTGTATAAAGCAAGAACAGTGGCTGTTTTGAGTCTTTTGAATTGTATCCATAAACCGGAAAATTTTAGATTGCATTTTCGTATGATTTAATGAAATGATTTGCTTCCGTACGCGCGTGGCGCAAAATAAAGTCGGATGCAAATTGAGCTTCGCCGTCCACCACTCCGCGCCGTCGCACCTCGGTACAAATTTTCCGATTCGATACATTTCTGGGGTTTATTTAAATCAAGAAACTTTGCAATTCGTTTGAAAACTAACTCACAATTTTTTTCGGTCTTCTTCAAGTGTGCTAGAGTTTATTCGTTAATTACGAGTTATCTTTAAGCTTAGTTCGTTAAACAACTGTTGGTCTGTGTATAAACATGCCGCTTATTTCATTCACACCCTAGCTTGTATCGTTATCACAAACTGCTGAAAATTATATTGTTAATCGTGGTTAGAATCCCTGAGGCCCGAATCAAATTTAAAAGCGCTCGTTGGTCAGTTTTAAAGCTGAATCTTATTTGGTTTCTCGTGAGGAGATAATGAGCGATTACAAAAACTGAAGGCGATATTTGACTAGTTAAGTTCGTTTTCTTAGCGACCAACTTTCAAGTTTATCGATTTCGTTCCTTGATATAGTTTAATTCGATTTACGGTTAAAAACAAAACCTACCTTTATGCTTTCAAGTGTATGCATTCGTTCGTATATTCAGTCGAGTACAAGCCGTCGATCGGCTTCGAATTGTTGATGTCAAACTTTTAACGAGCGGCAGAAATGTTGCATACAAACAAGTCTTCAACTCAAAACGAGTCATTTAGAAACCCTTTAGTTTTGTATGCAAATACGAATAACAGATATATGGAGTACATAAAAGGTTTTTTAATGATCCCACGTGTGAAAAGTTTTAAATTGGCTTTAAAATCGCTCTCCCGCGTCAAGTCAATATTGAGAGACTAGTAAACCATTTCGATTTTTCAGCAAGCCTAAGGAATAATAAAAGGAAGGCCGCCCTCAATATTACCAGAAGTATTTTTTTCCTTCGGAAGTATTGACGAGGAATATTTAATTTTATAAATAAGACTAAATTTAACTCTCAAATCAAGAATAAAAAGTTATTTCTCTTATCAAAAACTGCCGCCAAATGAGTTCGGGGAGGGTTTGTTTAAGCACAAAGTGGATATCATTTATCTTTGATCTAAGTTCTGCGCCAAATGCGATGCAAATCATTTCTCACTCTTCGCAGCCGCAGCTGCAGAAAATAGCCCTAATCATGAGCTGAAGCAACTAAATCATGACTCAAACTGGGCCATTAACTAAGACTTTCAGAACTTTTATCGTGCGCAGGAACACATTTCATTCAAAACATTGTGTTTATTCTATAAAAGAATTTATCCTGTCTGTGAAATGCAGCTAAAACGTTTAAAAAGCTATACCCAAGCGATATATCTAAATATTTACCTTCATAATCTGATTATTGAGAGCGATACAAAACTTGCGACCCGCACAATACGAGTTTTTGTCGCCATTCACGAGTAACAACTGGTCACTATCAAATTCATTATCACAGCTTAATTCAAGAAAAAAACGTTGTTTGTTCAATAGAAATAAAGCCGTGTGGGGAATCGGTTTGAACACTCCGCTTTCACTTATCTAACGGATCTCTGAACAGTGTATAAAGCCAACAGAACGCGTGCAGGTGCACTGACTACATCAATCAATCAATGGAAACTGCTTAGTTAGTCTAAAAACAATTTGTTTAGTTGAACAGTCAGGAGACTCTCATTTGCCTGCCATTTGACAACATAAAATCTGTTTGCCAAATGGAATAAGATTTCAAACCATTTATTAAAAAATGACACGAAATTAGGTAGAGCGCCAAAATACTGACACTTTAATGTTCTTACTAGTCACAATATTTCGCCTCCTCGAGGCATCAATCGAATATATTAAAAATATTTTAATTCTTGTTTTAAGTTACGCATACAATTTTAGAAGTAATGGTATCTGCGCAATGACTTTTTTCAAGTTGTCTGTGTCTTGCTGAATCGGCTTATATTCTTATATGAAAAGAATTACATTTTGCAAGAAATTAATACACGCCATATAGCCTATGATCACTCCCGCACACTGAGGGGCTATTTTTCTTGTAGAGGTTTTTTTTTATCTAACCAATTCCATAACGTTACTAAGTTGTAGTAAGCTCGGGAAAGAATTCAGCATGTCTTTTGAACACTACATTGACTTAATCAGTGACAACAACCTTGATGAAAAAAGCCTTTAGAGAGCGCGAAAGATCTAGAGAAACTTCATTAGACGCTTTTAAATGCGTTAACACGCACCGCTGTATGCTGTGTATTCAACATGTCTAAAGTAAAGAGATATATAGCAAACGCTCCTTAATGTACCGCTTGCTCTTTCTGTGGTTTTTGTGTGATGTACTTGATAGCTATGGGTCTCTATCAGTCTATCGCTTTGAAACTTGAAGGAATTTACATATACCAGCCAGGTTTTAACTCAGATATGAGCTCAAATAATCGTTGTTGGCGGTCGGTTGAATGAAAAGAATTGGCAAGTTCTTTTACAATATAATGTATCTGGTTCCATTATTGTTCCTACTCTTCAAGACAATCAAGGCAGTTTCAGTAAAAATGGTTCGGCATAAACGTGTCACTGAGCCAGAATTTAAAGCATTAAAGAGGAAGAGTAATTAGAAAACCGTATTCAAATAAACCCACTTAGTATGTTTAAAAACGCAAATTTTCCTCACAACAAGCCGTAATTGCCACATCCTTTGCTAACAAAAAGGGAGATACGGAGAAGCTACAATTTTGAAAACTTCTGTCTTATACAATTTGATAAAAGCTCTTTATCGTCTTTGTTGTTACAGTGTATAAGCAATTGTTACTGCAAAAGGTTGTTTTTACTGTGCTAGAGAGACGGTACGCGTCGCTTTTCGCAATGGCTATAATGAAAGACAAAGAACGGTTACCTGGGAACCGAAAGGTTAAAATGAATAGCAAAGTTGCGACTTAAATGAAAAACAACAAAGAACTATTTTCCTTTATTCTTATTCAATAGTTACTATCATTAGAAGTACGAAAAACCTATCAGCCCAAATGGCTTGAGTTCAAAACGACTCCCAGTGTACATATGTATATCATTTCGCATTTAAAATTCGATCTCATGCCTAAACAATTTTGAAACGTTGGAAGGAAGTCAAAATTATTTAACTGTCAATTCTTGGTAATATTTCATAATTGCAAATAACAGCGCCAATTTCTTGCTTTTCAATAATAAAATTTTGGAAAAGCTATCATAAGACCGTATGAGAAATGAAAGGATTCTAGTTTATTACAAGTTGCACGAATCAAAGACTTGACAGTTAATGGACTCGGTACAAAAACGCTTTGAAATTGGCCTAAAATCGACACAAGTCAATCTGTATGTTCTAGTTCACGAAAATTAATCATTCAGCATTCGATAGCACATCAATTTTTATCCCTCGCACTCAGGCATTTGCGGCTCGAGCCAAATATCGTTCTAACAAAAAACTCAACTTTTTCGAGTATAACAGCAAGTGGTTAACTTAATAGTTTAAGTTAGATAAACATGAAGAATATAAGAACGCTAACTGCCAGTTTACGGGCTTAAGTGGCTGGAAATCAACAGCTTCTGTTTGAGTTCGTACACGTTCGAATGTGAGTCAAAATCAGTTTTTTTTAGCTTCTGATAATCATGGCTTTTGTTAACGAGCTTACAGAATTATTTTGTGATTAAATCAAATGCATTTACAAAGTTGTGTTCTTTTAGCGTTTACTTTTGGATATTTCCAGTTGTACAGAAAAGATTTTTCTACTGGGTCCTTCATCACGGCCGAGTTTATTAAGAGGCGAAGTTCTGGTCTTTACGTTTTGTAAGTACACGACTCGTCTCACACGCACGTCAATCCACCAAATAGAAGTTCACTTTCCATCATTTTGAGTTGTTGTGCAAGAATTATTCTAATCAGTGATGCTATTTCTACAAATGTTTGCTTTGAAGTAGAGGAAAAACACGACATTAGTCGAAACAAAGAAACTTACCAGTTTTCCCGCACGTTTGAGAACCAGATGGACATTTGAAAGTCACAGAGATTTTTTTAGATGCCTGTATCTCGCTCGCAGCTTGTCAATAGTTCTCTTCTTGAGCCTTTTCAAACGGTTGCCAAGTTTCTTGGGTGAACTTATCGCTTTGATAGAGAATTTCCGCCCTTTTGTGATCACGAGACAAACTGGATTGGTTCAACAAATCATGCCGCGGCGAATTCTGGCAATAAACTTTGCTTGGACAAGAATGTTATTCTCGCCTATGTAGAGAAAGCGTGTTTACACTACAAAGCTAGGCGATTATCCCCCAGGTAGGTTAAAAGTGTATTAAAATCCTCTCCCCGGCCTTATTACCATAAATAGATTCCGGATTGTTTTCGCTTGTATTCTTAAGGTGGCAACTTAACACAGTTCCTAGTGAAATTGAGGGAAATGATTAAAAATTACATAAAGAAATTTCGCCGCACCTGCTTTTAGTTTAGAAGGAGAAATAGATTTATGAGTAAGCACTGACTGGCAAAGTTTATCATTTTGAATAATGCTAGCCCAGCTCGAGATCTGAAATTGTTCATATCTACGTACATAGTTATTCTATTATTAAGCTGGATGTATTAGGATGTTGAAAGTTTAACTCAAAGACAAGAGCGTTAGATTTAGATACATATATTAGAAGCAGTTTGTATACAGCAAAAAAGCTTCCCAATTAGCTGGGCCGACAACTTTTTTTTAAAATTCCGTTTCTAATCGTCCAAGAGACATGCTTGCTCTTATGGTGAGTATGGGTGAGTGTGCGACTGATTAAATTGTGTGGATGGCTGCAAGTTGTCGTAATTAATTTTCCTTTATGAAATAAGAATTCTGTTTGTCGGTGTTGTGAGTGTTTGACTGCATTGATTAGAGATGTGACCTGCGAACGCTATCGAGTTTCTTCATTTTTAATCACTAAACCATTTCTATGGCGAGAAAACTGTTTGACAATCATGCGAAACGCAACACACTGGCGAAAACGCATGGCTAAGTTCCGAGCGGAAAAAAGACACACTTCTTTAAGAACTCAACTGATACTTTTTCTTTCCAAACAAAGCGAGTCAGTAAAAGCCAAAACGCCCTAAAAACAAACTTGTGTTTGAACTCTTGCTGAAAGCTTTCGAAATTAAAACTGGTTTGCTTTTTTCTACATGTTATAATCGGTGATGTCAAGTGTTGTTTAAATGTACAGGTGTTAAGAAACAAGACAGCTGTAAAGTACTTGCGTACTAAATTCATAGTTCTTGATAAAGATACATACCAATATAACTTTTAAGTTCTACCAACTAAAATATCTTCAGTCTAAAGTTGCTATACTTTATTAAGATATTTATGGATGGATTATTAAAGGTAAGATGCACACTGTTTTCGGTCTTTTAATTCTAACTGCACGACTAAAATCAAATCAGCTAGAAGTGTCATTGTTCTTTAAATGCAATCACCACTGGAAAGAAGAAGCGAAACTATAAAACATCAGGCAACAGTTGACTTCATTAAGACAATTTCTCCCACAGCTTCAAGATTTTGTTCCACTGTTGTTTTTTGATAAGACTGAAGTTGGTCACTGACTGATTGCATTTTCTTGCCAACCGTGAAAGAACAAACATAACCGGATTCGGTGGGTAATTAACAAATGTGATTTTTTGTTAATATTTCTGAGAGTATTCGCACGGACGCAGTTATTTAAATCCGTAAAATTTTTCTTTTAGAATCACTGATGTGGTATACCTTAAAAACTGTAGTGATGTGATTGTCATAGGTCTCCACGCCAAGACAATATCTGGCCAATGTAGCCTTTTTGTATGCAAGTACCGCTACAAATTTAGATTAGAGACTATATATATGTATATATATATGCACTGCTTTTTTATTTGTCCGAGGAGTCGGCGTGCATACTAGTACAATTATTTTGAGACCATATCAAAACTTTATGCAGCTGTAAAGAAACTTTACAGTCGGAGTCGAGTTTCAAAAGTCTGACAAGCATAAATAGCCGTTTGGGTATTTCAGTTCGCTAAAACTAAAAGATAAATACTGTATCTGTTTTGGAAAATCACCATTTTTCTAAAACAAAACTTTGCTCAAAAAATATAAATATACAGTTAATTTCCAAAAGAGTTTGTTGTAACCCTCAGGTTAGCATTTAAGAATATTGAATTTAAATGAAACGGCAGGAAAGCAGTGAGGTTTGACCTCTGTTTGTGTGAATACAGGGTGAACGTTCGATAGAGGTAGGGCCTCAGAAACAAGGCAAGGCAACTGCATGCCAACCCATTTAAAACGACTACCTCGTGTCTGCTATAAAGCTTTGCATGATATTTTGTTCTTGCAATTTAAAAATTAAAGTTCCCTGCAAAAAGAAGTTTTCACGGTCTTCTCGAATCCGAACGATCAGTTCAACTGCGCCATAGTTATCGAGGATAAGTATGCTTTTTTCCCGAACTGACCCGAAACAGTATCGGCGTTGAACACGCAATGCAATGACGTACAAAGCCAAATTAAAATCAAGGTCTTTATTATGTAAACAGTCGATATGATTTACAAACAGCAATAAGCCACACATAGTTTCCTCTCAGACAAGCGCAACGCTAAAGCTTCGTTTTAGTATTTGCAAAACAGGGCAACAAACCCCTTAACGAGAGTCGTGGAAAGTAGTGGAAATTGTTGACACTTATAGAAAAGAAATATACAAGACATTTGAGGTACTAGTCCATGAATCAATTCGAGCGTAAAATCTTGTTAGTTTTATGGGAAAACGATTTTAATCTATTCGATCAAACGTTCGACAATGTACATAAAGCGGTTTAGCTGTAATGGATCAATCGCAATTTTATCTTGTTAGCTACTGTTGCCATGAATCGAACGCTTACGAACCGCTAAGTGACCATTTAATTATACCCATTGAACATACACGACGTCGACTGTCCTGACGAAAATGCAGGCATTTTCTTGAGTAATAATATTGATCAACACTAATAAAAAGAAAAAAACAGACTATTTTTAGTAGTCGCCCGAGCTGTATGTTGTGTTTCCATGAGCAGGGACCGCTGAATCGAAGTAAATAATTCTTTTTTCGAAAAAATATTAAACATGCAACATTCGCTTTGGGTCCGTCTTGAGAACTTAACCGATCACGAGGCGAGGCAACGTTTCATTGCTCATGCATAATCCGTAAAACCACTATACTAAAGCAGATTAATATAGCCATAGGCATCCTCTGTGTATTCATTATAGGAAGTATGAGTCAACTTACTAAAGGTGAAACTGTTGTGAGGACAACACTCGCTAATACTGCGACTCTGTTTTACTTTTTTCATTATATGCTTGCGTGTCACAATCAGAGAAAGCATTATCACACGTTCATGGTATGGAACAATTGATTTACATGGCAGCGTTTAATTTAGTTTTCCTTCAGTTCCACTGGAGAGCATCTATTTCCTATCCTAAAATAGGACAGTCTTGTGACAGAAACTTTACATGATAGGTATTTTAGCCATAAAATGTTCCTGGCGACCGTTTGAGCTCAAATTTAAAAACTGACACTATATGTTTAATTGCAAATGTTGGGTTTCAATTAGAAGTCGCGTGCTAACAAAAGGACTGACTATTGCCACAGTAATTTGCGAGTGTTTCTCGTACCTCCCCGCCTCAGCTATTTATCTACATAGAATGGTCGTACTCTAGACATGTATATACATCCACATACAGTGAACGAATAATGTTGCAATACTCAAATTAAGCCGGAATCTTTTTGCAAATAAGCTTTTTAAATGACTGAGTTTTAATGCGCTTTATTAATTTTAGCAATTTTTGTGTGACTATATACCAAGACCTTTAGTAAATCGGTGCGTATTGTTGGATCACAGTACACGCGTAGGAAAAAACAGCAACAACGCGCAACAATGGTACTATACCATTTGGGGCGCCAAAGAAAGTTTTTCAGTGAAATACTGAAGGATTCTCGCCTAGAACATATATTCGCGTGGTTGCACTCATGAAAATCTTAGGTCACAGCACTTCATGACCGCACACAAGAAAACGCTCAACACAACCAACAGCGGATACAAAAGAGTTGTGGGATTTGGTCGCCTTTAAGAGTGCTTTGCTTTCCTTCATCTGGGCAGTTCTTATGACAGAGAGAGCTGGGGGCTATACGAGCTTAGTTTTGAAAAACTGAATCACACAGCGCTAATACCCAGCTCTCCGTTACAATAATACTTTCATAGTTTCATATGCTTATTAATTTGCAGTAAAAGCTCTTGATTGATTTAAGTTGACGTTCAACTTTAAGCAAATTGTGCAAGAAGACGGAACTTAATCCCGAGAATAGAGAAAACTGAGTTGGAAAATTAGCCGCATGAGCAAGAAAAAATCGCACGGTTTTGCAAGTCAGCTCGAGCTTTAGTTTAGAGTTAGTATTCGTATAACAATTTTTGGTGTTTTTAGCCTCTCGAAAACTTTAATGTCAACATTTAAAAAGGGTATTTGAGTGGCAAAGGTGCACGCAGAGTAAAACTGAGAAAAAGATTTAAGGAATACAACCTACCTCGTTTGAAGCCCGTTCTTGAGTCCATGTTCCACGCACAGAAAAACTGTTTAATTGTCTCTTCTAAATTTTTCCAATGCCTCTGCTTAATCTTCTTAACGGACAACTGTTTGGCGCTTAAATTATTTTGAAAGTATATAAAAAAATAAGGTGAAGAGCGAGCGATGGGTAAAGAAAGTTATCTAATTAGTTGTACTGAGAAATATTCAAGTCGATAATGAACATACATGTGTCATTACTCTCATGAAACGAGTTAGCTTTCTAGTCTCCAGGCTTTCTTACGCGACTAAACCATCAATTTTACAGTTGAAATCAAAGTAGAACTTTTCAGACCTGTAAGCTGTGAATATTGTGCACATTCAGTAGAGATATTTCGATTTACCCAGTTTGTTGCCCACCAATTAAGCACGTGATGCATAATCCTGCTTGCGATTGGACAATGCTTATTTCTTAGAATAGATAACTGAAAATTAATCTCGGAACTTTCAATTCGTGTTTCGACTTTACAAAGTCAAAATATGAGCTTATAGCGTGCTTTAGCCAAGGCTACTTCTGCTTGTGATTAGACGGGATTCATAAAACTCTTCCGGACAAGATGAAGGCCTTTTTATGCGTTAAAAAAAAATTGCAGCTTTGGAAAAGTGTGACCCGAATTTATTCCATTTCTTTCTTAGCTATAGCTCCCTTGTTTAACCCCCTTTATGTAAACATGTATCTTCCTGAACTATGTAACATTTGTTATATTCCATTGAAAAATATCTTTTTAAAACTTGCTATTTTGCAACTCAGATTTTCGGATTTGAAGGGCTTCATCGCTGTTTGCATTTTTAATCAGAACTCTTCAATTCTTTGGTTTTAAAAGATTAGTTTGGAAACCAACCGCCAAGTTAAGCGACAGAATTGAGTTGATTGTTATGTTCTAAAATAAAAACAGGAAACAGAAATAATAAACTTTCGCCTTTTTTTTTAATTAGCCTAGAGCAAGAATAAATTTGTTCTTTCGTGTTTCCAGAATGTACATATGGGTTTCGAACAGAGGAAAATTTTCAATGAGTTGAGGGGCGGCTCTGCTTGAAAAAATTACAGGTGTTGCGTGTAAATGGTTTTAAGAAACATTGCGGACAAGAGTTACTCATTTGTACCCAAACACGACCATTTAAGTTAGAGTTTAAAAGGGACTATAAAACGTTAATTGAATAACTCGTTCAGTAGGCCCCTAAAATAAGAATAATTCGAAAATACCTAAATCAACGAAATACTGTAGCAGTTTGGTATATTTATATGTAACGAATGCCTTCCAAAAAAACGAATTCAAACAATTCAAACACAAAGTATGTATTTTTTCTTTTCTTTTTGATTGCGGAATTGCTAACGTAACTCAGTATCATTATTCGAAACGAAAAACACACATGAGTTGCAGTAATTCTGTAATATTTCCGACAGTGTGGCATAAACATGATAATTAAGTTGGCTGATAATACTGTCACAATATTTGAAGTTCTACTATCCAATTATTCTAAAGACCAGCAGTAATAGTTTAAGTGCCGCTCAAATTTTAGGTGATATTTGAACGAAACAGCTGTTAATGAACCAAGATACCTGACGCCTCCTCCATTTTCGCCGGGCACTGACTGATATTAGCAGTTTTATAACACCGGAAACGGGTTAAGTCTTGAAAATAGCCCCCAAACCAGTGCTCTACTGGATTAAAAAGCATTCACTAGTAAACTTTTGCTAGAATCAACTTGATCTTTAACTCTTAACTTAGGAGGTTTTCTATAAGGAATGATTTTCATGATAGACTTTGTCAATAGCGGCGTTTCAAAGGACATATCCTAAGTAGAGCCATGGGCTTATTTTTGGTCTAGCTCTTCCTCAAAACAAATTGTTTTATCTTTTGGGAACCAAGTCGTTATCACAGGAACTGAAAACGAAGCTTGTTAATTTTGTTTTACGGCAACTTGTTTAAGATAAGATCGAAGTCGTATGAACCAAAATTTGGTTTCTTTGTTGCGAGTTTGAGAACAAGGTTTATGTGAATGAAAAATTAAAGTTAAATTATACGAAGAAAATATGTTGTAGATCAAAATATAGCGCTCGAGTGTCTAATTAAGAGCAATTTATTTAAAATGCGCCTTTCACTTAAATCTTTCTTTTTTGACACAAATTAAAAAAACCAACTTATTACATTCTGGGCACATTACTTTGAAAAATTAACCGAGTCTGTTCGGGCTAAGCGAGCGAAATAAAATGCCAGGGAACTAGGTAAATGTTGGTTTTTTGCATTCAACTCGCAACTATCGTTTTAATTTTAGCAAATAAACCGGCTTCTAAAACCAACAAAAAAGAACAAAATATTTGCTAAGAGTGACTTTTTGACGAAAAAATTCAGCACTACTTTCCATGACTCGCAAATCCTCGACTTCTAAGTTACATATTTAGATTAGCAAGAACCACATCCGATTGAATAATCAAATAGAGTAAACTGCATTTCCCCAAAGCGACTTGATTACACTAACTTGTCCTCTTGTTTAACTTTTTAAGGATGTTTAACTTTGATAGACAAGAGTTAACTTCAATCACTGTGTGTACATAGAGTGAAAGATGTATTTTCGACGGAAATTACTGTATTTGTGTTTATATTACAGGCGGGAAATTACTAACTTCGCGGGCAAAAAGAAACCCAATTAAAATATTAGTTTTTCCTGGCTTCAAACGTTTGTGCCAAATAAATAGACATCAGTATTTTAATTATGAAAGAACTCACGAAGTTATTGTCTTTCTCCCAGGTTGGTGTATTACAACAGTAACACTTGCTCAGTTCAGGAACTTGCTGAACAAAACGTTCGGTTTGTTTACAAATTTGGTTTCTTTGTTCAATAGACACTTCTGTTGTAAGCGTGCTGTTGGATACACACTGGCCATAGATTACAAGTCAAGGAAACCCCTTTGACGCTTGAAAGATTTATTGAAAACGAGCTGTACTGAGCACAAAAAAAACCCCGGAGAACAAAGCTTGAATGGAAACTGTTCACAAGAATGGCAAGCACGGGTTAACTTGACCTTTGCAATCACCACACGCGTCGTTTCGTGCTTTTGGCATTATCAACCGCCTTTCTCTTACCGCAGGTTCATGTTTCCTGCACATATTCACTCAAGACACTGAAACAAAAGATGGATTCCAAAAGCATACAAAATCCGAATCTCTTTTTTCATAAAAGTCATTTATTAACCCTAAGTGTAGTCACAGGAACTTGGTGTAAATTTAAACAATCAAACAACTGAAAGTGCTTTGGTTGGGCAAAAAAAGCGGGTTTTTTTTAATTTCCTATTTCTAAACGGCGGGCTTTTTGCAGGCCAGAGTTGATGCTTTTGATATATGTAAGAATCGAAAATTTACCTTGTTGACATTGTTGTGTGCATGTATCCGAGCGTATCTATATTTGTTAAATATCGATGTTTAAACTTTTAATAAAAGCGAATTTTAAATCCAAAGACAAAGTTTCACTGACAGGAGTTTGTACAACTCAGCGTGTGTTTTGGATTTGACTCTCGATAACATAGTTTAATTCTAACAAAAGTCCCTCTAGCAACTCCTGTTAACTGGATAGTTTGTAAGGCGCAAAGTAACTGTCGGCATTGGTTCATAAAATACATTTTAATATTACACCAGTATTTTCATAAGTCAATTGTACCGCTTTTCTCCTGTCGATAATCGCCTCGGGAAGAAAGACCCGCATTAGAGCGGTCGAAGCATCGCAATTGATGCAAAACAATCATTCTATTCACACGGGAGGTTTTTTTTTATTGCACTTGTATTTACCTCGAGGGACAATATCGACCCTTTTTGTGATACATATAAAACAAAGTACGAATGTGTGTAGATTGGGGCTTTGTGTTTGATCGTACTTCAGTTATTCAATGTAAGATATAAAGCACCCTCTCGACAAGCTGCGAAATGTTCACGCTTGAGAGTCAGTGAATTCGGAGCGTTTACCGAAAATCGGTCGCACAGCACTTTAGGCGCGCTCTCATTGATTCACTCAATCTTTTTCTTGTCGTGTAAGTGGGGAAAGATAAAACGAATCCTGCAATCTGATTGGTTCTGTGACCAGATGGAGTTTTCGAATCTTGCCCCCAAGGTCCGATTCTTTTTTCAAAAAATGATATGAAAATACGGGGGGGAGGGAATTAAAAAGGTTGTTTGTCGGCTGGGAGGCCTAGGTTTGAGAAAAACTGTGTCCACGGCCTCTGGCCTCGGCCCTTACACAAGACCTCTGGTACAGTGTTTCTCAATGCGGATCCCCCGGCCGGCAAGTATTCTTTATATCCTGCATTAGTACAGTTATATCCATATACCCGTAACTTAAGGGGGTCCACTACCTTGGAGATAAGAATATTCCAAATCAATTTTTTCAAGAAGTTTTTATCATTTTGCAGCTACCTGCCATGAAATGAGACCAACACAACAG
>JAOBRD020342264.1:0-16034 GCA_027575215.2 Hydrozoanthus sils | reverse complement strand
CATCTTTTCGACCGAAAGATCACGGGCTAAGAACCAGCAAGGATCAGTATTACTGCAATGCATATCATGGAAACAGAATCGACATCGTCACTGTGGTCATTGAGGAATCAGGATCATAGAATCATTATCATCGTTGTCATCAGAATCATCATAGAACTACGGAGTTACGGATCAGTATCTCGCCGTGCACAACATGGAAACAGAATCGACATCGCCACTATGGTCATTGTGGACTGGAATCAATGCTGTCATCAGAATCATCTTAGGACCTTACGTCAATTTTTCCGACAGAACCACGGAGTAAGGATTAGTGATATTGCCATGCATGAAACAGAGAAAGCACCGCCACTATGGTCATTGTAGAATCAGGATCGTGGACTTTTTTGACTTTTGACAGTTTTGAGTAGAAAGAACGTTTACGCATGAAAACGATTAGCGAATTTGATTCTCCATTGTTGTGTGCATTCTGTAGAAGGAGCAAAGGTACTTCCTAGGTTTTGTTTTACAAACCACCGTTTTTGTATAATATTTCTGACACCATATCTGATTTGTGGGAATCGCCAAGCGTAAATCAGGGGATTTAGCAGAGAGTTAAGTGAGACAAAGGTGAACTGCCAAACGTAGACACATCGCCATGTAGAAGCATTGGACGAGTTTATGGGGAAAATAAAATTAGCGGTTATTACCATAACAACAATAGAAGCATAACAACATAAAAGACTGACCAAGATAAATGCAGTAGATTTGGTAGCCCTAAGCTCTTTTTTATATGAAAGTACGGCAACATTATGAGAACCCAAACTGCTAACCTGACGTCGATGATGCCTTAATTTCAAACAAATGGCAGCATAAAAGTACACCATCAAAGAAAGAACAATAAGCGAATCTGCTGCCACAAAGGGAGCACTGACAGAAGGCCCTAAACCAAGAAAAAGCGAGCCATTGAAGCCGATCCCAATAAACCACACCACAAATGACCCCGTGATGATTCTCTTGGCGGTTACAACTTGCTTGTAGCGATAGAAGTGTACAACTGCTATGTACCTTTCCCATGCGATTAGGGAAAGGTGAGCGAGTGATGACCAACAAACAGCGATAAAAAGAAAAATAAGCACCCTGTCAAGAGTACATGTTTCGCACCATCTGGTCATGCGGCACACTTTAGCAACGATTTGTAGAGGTTGAATCAAAGCACCGACAGCAAGATCTGATATTGCCAGACATCCAACTGCCAAAATGGTCATGTTTTTCTTCAGATTGGGCTGTCGGTTGATGATAAAGATGATAACACTGTTAAAAAGGGCAGTGAAGAACATCATGAAGGACGTCGAGACGAGTGAAACGACAATATTTCTGTAAACTGAATTAGTCATAAAATCGTCTTTCCAGTGGTAGGGCCCAAGGCGATGGCAGGAATCCGACTCTTTCGATGTTGTGTTAACGTCTTTTGATAGCATTGTAGTGTTTAAAGATTACAAATATGTGATGCTTTTGCCAAGGCGGTCTGGAAACTTTAAAGGCTCAGCCTGCTGAGGAAGCAGATTTTGTTGTCGAGGAGTCTCTATTAAATATCAAACAAATACCGATCTATACGAGTATCATGCCGAGCAAGTGTATGTAATTGCGTTTTCTTGTAAGATAGTAAAAAAATATTGGTCTTTAACTCTCAGCAGTAACGTTGTTAATGGGGCTATTAAATTTTTCTCCTTGCCCCCCGAAGCAGCTAAGACGTAAATACGTCCGCATAAAACGTTGGTTCGGCTATAAAATTAACGATGTGAGAAATGTGTCGTACAAGTTGAAAGCCAAGAATGTAAGACAACTTTTTAAATTGAGAAATAATCTAACGTTAACTTGTGATCATGTACTATAGTGGGAGTATGAAGCGGGCCGTACAGCTAGTCCCACAGTAACCAGGCATTTTTGTTGGACCAGGAACTGGTCCCCAGACGCTGCTTATCTTGTTGTTGTTGTTGTTGCTTAAAAAAAATCCTCCGTCTCCGTCAAAAAGGCTCCATCAGTTCGCATCATATCTTGACAAAACTTACCACAACGACCCTCAGGGATTTTTCCTTTCGATTGACGGAGTTAGATTTTTGATTTCTGGATTTTTAGAGAATTTACGAGCAATTTTATATTACGCCCTAAACATTGCAATTCACAGTATTCAAAATTAGTACGCATAGCCGACGCCGACTAACCGGAACTAAAGCTGTGCCAGTTCGCATCATATATCGCAAAAAAACTTCCCATAACGACCCTAAGGGATATTCCCCATCGATTAACGGAGTTAGATTTTTGATTTCTGGAATTTTAGAGAATTTACGAGCAATTTTAGATAGCGTCGTAAACATTGCAATTCACAGTATTCAAAATTAATATGCATAGCTGAAGCCGACTAAAAGAACTAAAGCTCCGCCAGTTCGCATCATAAGTGTTTGCACAGTGGTATTAAATAAGCAGAAATCTCTACTGACTGACTGAGTTAGACTGTTATTTTTGATTCTTGAAAGACCGTAATTCATTTAGAGAAATCAAAATAAAACATTGTTATGTATTTTCTTTGTTTTCAACAACAATGACTAATGTGGTCGTGATCCACTGACTTGAGCTTCTTTAGCGAATAAATAAAGCATACAATTTTTCGTCAGACACGATGACTGCACATGCAGTACACGGCAAATATCGCAAATGCAGTTATATGTAGGACGGTCGACGAAACAAGAATCAGCGTACAGTGTATGGGAGCGAGAATCAAATGTAAATTAAAAGCCGTCAAGTAAAATGTATGCACAAGCCGAAATAACCAAAGTACAGGGTTTAAATTTCCAACTAAAGAAGCCTTTGTTGTTACTCATGACACAAAATAAGTAAACGAAACTGTGTTTGAAGAGTAATTCTAGTTGTCCATTACACACTATGAATATATTGTGATGTACCAGTTCCTGGTCCCGTAGTACAGCCGCACTTGCTAACGTTACGAGAACTATCAGTCCAAAAAGTCCCCAAATTTAATTTTTGCTTTTATGTATCAGAAAAGATTTTGGTTGTTACTAGAGTGAAATGCGGCTGTTTTTATTTTACCGGAAGTAAATTCTCATGTTATGATTGACTTTTTTAAAGGCTGCTTTTTATAAAATCGCAAATTTTGGAACGCTTTTGCCGCCGAAATATTAGTCGAAATCGCACTAAACTTTACAGAAATATAGATATGTAGGTCACTCAATAGCAAAACCGTGCCTGGAAATTTTCTTCCTCATTTTGTTTACTCCAGGTAGCACATTTTTCGTGAGGCAAAGTAAAATTTCATATTTTTCACGCTCTAAATAAATAAAGTACCACAGCTTTTGAACAACGAAAAAACCAGATACCGTTTTTTAAGAGAAACATCTTTAAGGAATAAATAAATTAAAACGAAGTGTGGCTTTGGAGTAAAGAGCCAGCAGTTCGGCGGCACTAGCTCGTTTAAATAGCAGATTAAAAGATTTAATCAAAGCTTTAGGAAAATAGTATTAATAAAACGTTCCTTTTTATTACCACAGCCTGCTAGTCCATTCTATAAGCTTTTCAACGATATAGGTTGACATATTTTGATTTTCCGAGGCTAGGACGTACTGCAGAGGTTCACAGAAACCTCAAAGCCTTTTCCTGCTACAAGTTCTACGTAAGCAAAATGCTGACGGTTGTATTAATATGTAGCAATTCATTACTCCTTTCAAACAATTAATTTCGTCATGAGCATTTTTCATAAATTGAGAACTCCATTTGCTTTAACTCACAGCTAGTAATGTTCGGATAAAAGTATAGTAGTAGTGTTTAATTGGCCGTTAAACTCAGCAGTTAATGGCCAGAAAAAGACTGTGTTGTAACAGTAACAGGTCGGTTAGAGGGTTTAATTGGCCATTTGTTGTAATTCTGGAAGTTTTTACGTGCACAAAACAAATATCTATATTTCAATTTATATTTTATATTTTGTTGGATATTAGTTTGTATTATATAGCTACAACAAATTCAACTTAAAATAAAGATATGTATATATGTGTACAGGATTGATCAGAGAGTTACTGAAAAGAAGCGACATTATCTATTTTATAACCCTCACAATAAATTTTTTCTTCAAACGAACTTCGTTTAAATGCAGCGGCGAACATTTTTCTCTTTCTCCACGCTAAAGGTTGGCTGGAAAAATTTTGCTGATTTAAGTAAACTCTGTTTTAATTTTAAGATTTTTTACAGAAATTTAGAGACTTGATAGGTTTAATTTAGCTTGTTATTGAAACTGTTGTTTAGCGAAAGCAGACTCGTAGCTTTTTTCTTACCTTCAAATACGTTTACGACGTACTTTGTCGACCTTTTTGTGCTAGCCGTTGAAAATAGGTATTTTAACTTCGTTGTTGGACTCGGCGAAACGATTTTCTTGTCAATCCATTCAAACTTATGCAAACTTTGAAAATAACGTTTGTTTTAATTAAAAATGGCCAACGGAATAGGAGGGCATTTAACAAATCGGAAGGAGATATTCGCTGATAACCTACTTCCGGTTTTGTACCACGTGATGCGTTTTATCCAATGAGATTGCACAAAAATTTTTTTGGTGGGTTATAAACAACCATATTTTCTATCACATTTTAATACCACTTTCGTTTGGGAGTTCCAGTTTCGAATTCACTCCCCCGATTGGCTTCGAGAGGCTGAACCAACCATATATGGAAAGCAGATTGAAAATCGAGTTTTTCTACCGGAATAGAAACTGCAAATATGAAGGAATAAACATTTTTTAACTTAAAAAATACCATGTAGCATAGCATCGATGCTAAAAAGGCAGAAGAAAACTGCAAAAAAAATACCACACTCATTTTATTTTTGCTACCCTAAAAAATGCCGTTTTCTATTTCTAAAATAAATTTTCTATGAAAACCAATAAAAAACACTAAACTGCCGGTTTTTACCTCTGACTGATCAAAATTTCAAGATATAAATATTACTGATCAGTGTCATGCTCGGTACTCATCTTTCCCTGTTTTATTTTTATTAATTTTATTTTATAAATTTTTCACCCCCCATTATTTGGACCCCCTTTTATTTGCCACCTGAGATTACTAGGAAATCTTTGTGAAAGTGTGTAGAGATTTTGCATTTATTTCATCTGAAAGAAGACTAACAACTACCTTCAAACACAAAAGTAAAAAAATTAATTCTAAGTTAGATCAAGTTCTAAGCATAGATAACAATTGGTTTCACATAGTTCCTATATTTTAATTGTTTTTACTATTTTGGCTAAAGGACAGTTTGAATTTTTGATATTCCTCAACTGTGCTATCACAAACTCTTATGATGCTCCTAATGTGCTTCACATCAAAAATCTTTTTCATATCTGTTTCTTTTAAAGCGGCAGAATTCTTTTCCATGATAAAAGCAATCCTTTTTTTCAGATTGTCCAGCGTCAGTAGCAGGCAGAGAGGGTACTCAGCAATGCGATCTGCAGTAATTTCTTTATGCGACAAAAGAAACTCCATCCTCATTTTTAGATCACTCCCCTTGGGAGAAAAGAAGTGTTTGTATGTCAAGATCTGGGCAATTTGTTTGTCTTCAAACCCATTGTCTCGAAACATTGATATGTTATGCTCCAGTTGGCTTCCTCCTTCTTCAAAGAAATAGCAGTTTTGCAGCAACCAATAAAGTTTGAGTGGATTATTGAGAATACTTGCTGCCAAGTTAACACAACGGTTGGCCTGCTCTAAATTGAAATTTAAAAAAATTTCTGGTCGACTAACAATCAAGCGCTGAATGAGTTCAGTTTCAAATAGCAGTGGCTTTCCCATAAAGAAAGTTAAGGCATCATGCAACTTTTCCACAGGTGTGTTGAAGAACTCAGGACAGTTTAGTATCAGGGCACGAGATGATATTTGCAGCTCCTTAAGAAATTGAACTACAGCTCTGAAGTTTTTATTAAACACAACTTGTTTCCTTGGCCTGTCAAGTGGCTGCAACAACAACCTAATCAAAAACTGTTCCAAACTCAAATACGTTCGGTCAGTTCGAAATTTCTCGACAATCTCTCCTTCAAAAGCGATAAAATGAATAACTTCCAAAGCATAACTTGAAAATGGGTATGCAAGGACAAGTGGATTATGGTCAACGATTTTTCCCAACACCAAGTTTGGGACTCCAGCGTTCTGAAGTTTCTCGACGTTTTCTAAAGCGCGGTCCAAGTTCAATGAAAAAACTAAAGGATTCCTGGCCAAGTGCTTTGTTATATTGCAGTCTAAGCTTTTTAGTAACTCCAACATATCATGAAACTCTGGACTTTCCCACTTTAAGAAACAAGGAAAGTCGATAGCAATGATCTGAGCGTCTTTTCCTTCAATTCCAAGCGATTTCAAGAACTCTATTCTTTCTCTAAAAACCGGAGTTGTGAAGCCAAAAACTTGCGTCTTTGTAAGCGAAGAACTCGCAACAATTTTTGACGCGCCACCCCTGAGCGTTGTTCGAGTCCAATGTTTCATGATAGTCTCTGATTTCTGTGGCTTGTTTGTATTTAAGCTTCCGAAATACTCCGCAACATCATCAATTGACCCACTTGTAGCCTCCTCTTCGACCTCAGTGGCTAGCGTAGTGGAACCTGGAAAACCTTCACAGTCTTTTTTCCGCTCGTTAGCAGTGCAATATTTTCTATTTGTAATCAAAACTAAGTCATTAGAAGTTATTCTTACAGATTTGTTAATTAAGCTTGAGAAACAATTCACAATGCTTCTCTTCCCTGCAGTTATCAATCTTGCCGCCATCTTCCTTCGTAAACAAGTGTGGGGACTGGGCCTTAGCTATCAGAAAAGTGTGATTGCACCATTTCCAAAATGGAAGTAGATTGTTGTGACTGCTGTAAAACCTTTACTTAACCAAAGAGAAACGCTGAAATTCACTCCCCCAAAACTACATAGAAATTATTTTTTTTATATGTATTTTGTAAATGTTTGATTCATTCAACTCGACGGTGACAAGCCTGAGTTGCCGCTACTGATAAAAACACAAATTCTCTCAAACTGTACTCTCCCAAATATCTGCAATTGTTTCTTTATTTTGTGGTGAAAAGAAAAATGGGTTTAAAACTATCTTTCTTCAGTTTCAAAAGATTGCAGAAAGAATTTGTTTTATGTTTAAATCTTGGGGCGCTAGACAAAATTGTAAGTTCAATAAACTTACTTGTAGGAAATTAATTCTTCATCGCCCTGCCCGCGCATTCTGATCCGCGTGGTCAGCAGTCAGTTTTTTCCGGCGCTTTTCATTCTTGATCAAAAATGGCTTCTCGTGCTCGCCAAAAACAAGAATTAGAAACGCAGTCAAAATTAACTCGAATTGCCATTGTAAGTTCTGATAGATGTAAACCCAAACGATGTCGCCAAGAATGCAAGAAGTCGTGCCCTGTTGTGCGGCAGGGTAAGTAATTCTGTCTGCCACTGTAGAAACACGTAAGCACATGGACCAGTGGCAGGGGCAAAATGACAGAAGAATTTATATGTTTCTTCACCGCTCATTTCTATTTCATATTTGTCAATTTATACATAGGGAAACAATGTATTGAAGCTAAACCAGAAATGAAGATCGCGTACATATCTGAGGTGTTGTGTATTGGTTGTGGTATCTGTGTCAAGGTAAAGAAAATGTCTTAGGTCGTTTATGTGAACCTTAATTGACTTCTCACTTGCTTGTTATAAACGTTTAAGTAAAAAAAAAACGTTGCGACAATTTAAAAAGTTGTTGCTCGGTGTTGAACTAGGAGTTTTACCAGTGGTGTCACTACAGTAATGTAACAAAAGTTGTCCCTGAATTAATTCTCAACAAAGTATAATTCTTACTGTTGCAGCTTTGCTCTATGTAAATAGAACTGTTGAACACCACCAGGGCAGCCATTTATAGTACTAGTAACCTAGAGATAAGTTTTCAACATACGTCCTTATTTCCCTCCTTACAGAAACTTTATCTGAGCTGTAATTTTGGAATTGACTTTTTTTTCATGGAAAATTTAAAGAGTAGTTTATAAGAACCTTTAAAAGGCTATAAGCCTTTCTTTAAAGAAGAGAAAATTGTTGGAATTTAGGTTGAAATTAACCAGCCTTTGAGCAACCTAGTCCATGAGGTTAACCTCTATTAGTTATTTCTATTTCCTTTATTGTTAGGCTATGTAAACAAGGTAGATGTGCAGTTGATGTATTTTTATATAGAGATACCTTTAGTTTTTGTTATTTTGTTGAACTAGATTATTATGTACTGCTTTATTTTTTTTTATAGAAATGCCCATTTGAGGCAATTTCTATTATCAACCTGCCCAGCAACTTGGAAAAAGACACAACTCATCGATACAGTGCAAACTCATTCAAACTACATAGGTAATTAAAATCAGCTTTAATTGTGTGAATATAATTAGGTGATAATAATTATGCATGTGGTGAAACTCATTGAAGCCAAACACAGCTATGAAAACTGCAGAGCTCCCAAGTTTGTGGTTTTTGAAAGAATGAGATAGTTTGCTGAGCTAGTGCCTTCATCTAGGGGTTCTGGGGGCATGCTCCCCCATAACATAAGTTTATTAATTTTGCACTTCTCAAACTGCGGCAAATGTACCAGGAACCACTAAAAAGCACTCAAAGTTTAGTGCCAGTGAATAAAAGAGTTTTATGATTCTAAGCACATCTTATGGCCAAAGCAGTAGTCAGTTACCTTCCAGAAGAGTGCTAATCCCATTTCTTCGGTCTGAAGTTTTGGCTTGAAGGGATATTTTTGGGGGCCTGTGAATTATGCTGGGATTGTTTTTGGTTGCCAAATTAGGTGGGGATTTTTTTTTGTGACTCGTAAAAAATTATGTGGAGCAGTCCTTACTATAAGCTCTGATTTAGATAGTTTTTTGAGCATGCCAAAAAAGTAGTGATTTTCCTGCATGGTTGGGTTTTAAAGAAGGGAACTTTTTGGGTATAAAATTTGAACTTTGCTCGAGCCCTCCCCTCCAGTAATTGTGTGTTGTAATTGTGACTTTATCTGTGTGTGTTCAGTTATATTTGAATGACCAAGTCCCATAAAACCTTTGCTTCCTCATAATTGCTTCTGGTTATTGTTATTACATTATAATTGTTATTACTATTGTTTTTATTGGTTACTTTTGTCTCTGTTGAGGTTTATTATATAACCAAATAATATATATATTACACAAAACAGTAATAATTGTTTAAGAAGAAGTTCAATGGCCAGTTATGGCTGCCAGTTGACAAATTTTGACCACATGTTTAATTTTGTACAGAACATCCAAGGGAAACATTTTTAATTACTTTTATCAGTGATTCAGTGTTGATGATCTTGTAGATTACCAATTCCTCGACCTGGTGAAGTTTTGGGACTTGTTGGAACCAATGGTATCGGCAAATCAACAGCACTTAAAATTTTGGCTGGAAAACAGAAACCAAACTTAGGGCGATATGTTGTAAGTAGAACTTAATTAGATTAAATCTAATTAAGTTATTTCTTTTAATTGGTTATTTTTTGTTTATTTTTTAGGTATAGCAAAATTTACAGTTTCTATTTTGTTTTGTATTAAGTTTTAAATAAATGCAGTGGGCATTGAAAAATTAATGAAGTTACATGATATTTCAAATTTAACTATTAAATCATTGTTCCTAAATTTTATAACCAATAAAGAAAAAGTTGTTAATAAAAAAATCTTCTGGCATTTTTACTTCTGATCAACAGGATTCTCCAGATTGGCAGGAAATTTTGCAGCATTTCAGGGGATCGGAGCTACAGAACTATTTCACTAAGATTTTAGAGGATGATTTAAAGGTCAGTACACTATGAAACTCCTTTTTGAGAAAATCCCTTGAAAATTCTGAAAATCCCATGTTCAAAACACTTTTTAATGGCCATGAAAACAGAGATTTTTGAGGATTGTTATTTTAAAGGTCAGTATAGCTTTTAGTTCTGTGTGCAGTATAACTAGAAATAGATTGTTGGAGTTGCAGCAATCAGGGGATCAGAAGTACAGAACTAATGTCTTTTACCTAAATTTTGAAAGATAATTGAAGATCCGGACATTTTTTATTTAAGTCAAAGACCCTGAGAGCTGTGATTTCGAGTGCACTAGTTTGAAATGATATATTAGTTTAGCTGCTTATAATGATTTTAAGCAATAAAGTTACAACCCATTTTTGTTTCTTGTTTTTGTCTCTTGTGATTAGCTACTACAGTGCAAAGACCACTTTGACTCTAAGTAAGAAAAGAAAAGCAACAGGGCGTAACATTGTTTTGCTAAACAAGAGCTGGGAACCAACAATAAACAAACCAAACTTGAAATTGGTGTTCAACTGGTTAATTTTATTGTAAATGAGTCAGAGTAACTTACTGTAGCTTATACACAGGATGGAAAAAGTGCATATTTTACGCAATAGTATTATTGAAATGTTCTGCATCCCTGGGACACAAAGGATTGACTGAGCTACTATAGTGAACTTTAAGCCAAAACTAAGCAGAACTAGAATTTCTCTTGTCCAATGCAATAGCAATAATTTAAAAATGCTGAAATCTTTCTTTTTAGTTTAAGGAAATCAAACTAAATTGTAAGCTGGTCAAACCATTCCCTTTGTTTACTATAGGTGGGACCGCTAATAATTGGACAGTTTCACTTGGAAGGTACTCCATAATGAAAGAATGGGGGGACCCCTGGGACCCTTCCTAAATCTTCTACTGAAAACCCTGAATATTAAAATAATTAATGCAACTTTCATCTGTTATGTTACCTTGAGAGCTTAGATATCCAGTGCATCAGTGTTAAATGATACATTAGCTTAGATGCTTATGAACAACATTTTTAATCGAATTTTTTTAAATTCCTCCAGGCTATTATTAAACCTCAGTATGTTGATCAGATTCCAAAAGCAATCAAAGTAAGTTGCACAAAGGACGTACAAAGTTTTGGTGATCAATACCCAGTCTTTGTGTAAATTGTTCACGTCTGTTCTTGATGACTTTAATAACACTGTCTTGTTTCCTTTTTTCGTTTGTCTTTGCAGCCTCTGAAAAAGGTTGAATTCATCAGTTATGTTCCTGATTAAATTAAATTGCTGGTTAATTCTATTTTGCTATAAGCTGTGCAAGATTTGATTCTCGTAGTTTTTTGTTGTAGAGTGCTGTTATTATATTCATTCACCCATCATCACTGCTACCTAACTTGACCAACCCTTTCTATATTTGAGTAACTGTGATTCTCTTAAACCAGTATCAATTATAATTATATAATTTTGCAGAATTCAGTGTTCAGAGGCTTCCAGGAAAGACCTGGAATTTATGTTCTCCTGAAAGCCTTTGAAAGCTCTGGAAATTTTGTTGTAGTTCCTTGAAAATGAAGTGAAATGTTGAGTACTTCTGTTACTTTTAGGATATGCATTTAACAGTGTATTGATTTTTATTTATTGTCATTTTTCAGAGTTTACTTTTGGTACTTGGCTTTACTTCTGTCAGCTTAATCTACAGCTTTATTTTTTTTCTTTTTTGATATAATATTTCTTAGTTTAGTCTTAAAAAGTGGAAAGTTAACAGAACCTAATTAAAACCTTACTTTTGAGAAAGGCCATAGTTATAGACTTATAAATTATTTTCTTATGGGCTTTCATATCAGGCCTTTTTTTATTATTGTTTAATTGTGTATATAGCTTGTAAAATGTAAATCTTGTTCAAATTGTTAAGTTAACTTGTAACTAAATTTTGTGTTTTAAGGGAAGTGTCCAGTCAATATTGGATCGTAAAGATGAAACACAGACACAAGAAACAGTATGCCAACAACTTGGTGAGTGTCCTATAAATGCATTGCTCAATACATATATGCAGATTTTAAAAATGATAATGTTAATTAATTAATTAATCTTATCTTTAAACACCTCTTCCCTTACATTTTGTTGCTGCTAATGATAATGTTCTTAGTACATTTTTTGGTCTTTTAAGGTCTAGAGTATTAAGTTTACTTGCATGATATTACAATTATTACAATTATATACAGTCAATTACAAAACAGTGATAAAAAAGTTTACTTACATGTATATTTTAAGTGAAATCATTTTGTATGGCTCAGATTTGACCAAAGTGCAAGATCGCAATGTGGATGAGTTGTCGGGTGGGGAATTACAACGGTTTGCTTGTGCTGTTGTTTGTATTCAGTTGGCTGATGTGTAAGTATTAAATAAATTTCTTTCCCAGTTAAAGCATCGAAAGAGCTCTATTAATCCTGAGCATTGTGTAATTTGATTAATTTTTCTTCAATTGAGAATTTTTTTTTAAAAATTTTATAGCATAATGCACTATAATTACTTGGGCAGAATCCTGTTGTTTTTTCTGGTGCCCTGTCTATGGGTAATGACCAATACTTACAAGTGCTAAATAAATAAATTTGTCTCCTTAGCCAAATGTCTTTCACACAAAGTAACTTCCTCTTGAAGATAGATTAAAGTGTTTTTTAGAAAACTTACTAGCCCTTTTAAGCCTTCAGTTTTAAAAACTATTTTTTGACTGCCATAAATTTTCAAAGCAACTCTTGGATAATATGAGAAAAATTAGAAAACGTTCAGGACTGAGTAACAAAATTGACAGTATGAATCTTGAACCATTTTTTAAGGCTAAGCAGAACAAGTGAAGTGTTGGTAAGTTCTCCCAAATAGGGTTTACACTTTTCTTGTTATCAGTTTGGGAGAGTTTTGTTTCTCATCCCCAGTAGCTGACCTTGATTAACTAATTTCCTTTTTCATGCTAATGTTGTGTAAAGAGAACTTTGATGTTAGTAAAACAGGTTTGGCTGAAAGGATTTTAGTATGGTTTTGTTTAATTTCCTTCATTGAAGCTACATGTTTGATGAACCGTCAAGTTATCTAGATGTCAAACAGAGACTTCGGGCTGCTGTAGCTATTCGAGCATTGCTGCAGACAGACAAGTAAGGTTTGATACTAAAGACAAGTATAAAGCATAAATAATAACAACAACAATATCAATGACAAAAAAATTAATAATGAATTAGAGAGTAGTAAATAAATAAATGTAGCTGTTTTATATAAGTCATATTTAAATTTAAAAAAAATTAATTTTATTTGTTGTTTGCAGCAGTTTGCTTTTTAATTACCCATCTTGCAAAACTAGTCATTGCTAATTGTGTTTAACAAGGGATAATGCAATCCTAAAGTTATGACTTCCCTGTGTGCAACATTTTCACTTATATGGTGTGAACAATCTCAATTTTTCTGTGGCTGTGTTCAGTAGCCTCCATCTGGTGCCAATGCAGAAGGTCCAGGATATACACGCTTTGTTAGTTGCTCAGGAAGTTCAAATGCACTAATTATATTAACATAAACATTGATTAATATATACTTCAACTAATAGGGTTTCTGAAGTTTGGGATTATGTTTTTATATTAAGGCTTTGGATTTGTGAAAAACAGACATTCATTGTAACGGTGTTGTAGAAAATAATAAACTTTCAGTTCGCTTTCCTTATGAACAAATATGCTGTAAAAACTGCAGCTAGACAGTATATATTCTCATTTACTCAGTAAGATTTCTAGAAGGCTTTGATTTACTCAGTAAGTCCAGGAAAGACCTTTGGTTTCTTACCCAGTCAAGAGTTGAAAGCCTACATTGTTCAATTACTGAGAAATGAAGTAACTGTGTTTACTGTCATTGTAGGTATATTATAGTGGTGGAGCATGACTTGAGTGTGCTAGATTACTTATCAGACTATATCTGTTGCCTGTATGGTGTGCCAGGAGCTTATGGCGTAGTCACCCTACCCTTCAGCGTTAGAGAAGGTACATTCTTTATCAGTTTTAAAATGGGCTTGGAATTAGTTTTGGTTTCTTGATGTAATTCCAGAAAATTTGAATATTCCTGAAATTTTTGGATTTGCCCAAGGGATTTGTAACTGTACTACTTCATTCAGGAGAGCACTTGATGATATAACCAAGTTGTATCACCATTATGATTATTTTATGGGATGTGTATAACCATGTTTTTGGAGAGCAAAGACAGCCATTTTGCATCAGACCTATGTCTCAGTGGATCACTGAAATTTCTCTATAAATCGATAATAGTAGTTGTAGAGACTGTAATACTTTACTTTTTGTTTACCCTGCCCCAGGTTGAACAAGTGAAACAACTAAACTGGAAATCATAGTGGTGGCTGGAAATAAAATCTTGAAAATTTCATTGACACACAGAAATTAAAATAGACTTGATACATTATTGATCTCTTTACTAAATTCATAACTGACACATTGTAAAATCTTGTGTTAAAAATCATGAACACAGATAAAAAAGTCCAATAAAAGCCTGGACGAGAGTTGGTGGAAATTTTGTCAGCAGTTGTGTGTGTGACAACTGGTTTTGTTGCCACACTCTCAGAAGGCCTGGTGGCTACAAGTCTAATGGAAGTGAAATAAGGCAGATGTGTTCACAGTAAAACAGGCAGAATTAATCTCCATATAAGGCTATGTTTACGCAGCACCAGTTAAATTTTTAAATGGTTGAAACCTCACACAGTACATACTGTTTACATAAAACTGTCTCTTTTTTTCCCCAAAAATTACATCTTTTTACACAAGACAAGCTATTTGAGATCATGTTTAATAGTGTCCATGGTTATTTGTCAGCCAGTTGCCAGTGATGTAAACATGTGCAGATTGATCTCAAACCTCTAACTGTGCAATAATTTACCTAGTTGAAGTGTTTACACTGTACTGATCTTATAACCAGACAAAAGATTGACCTCGATTTTAAAGGATGAAAATTTGTATGGTTAGCTGGTCAAATATTTTTATAGCTCGGCTGGTTCCATGTAAACAAAAAGCCTAAGTACACATGCAAGTATTCGACTGGTCAAAATTTTAACCTACCATGTAAACTAGCCTAAGGTCTATTCTATATTCCATACCAGTTAGTTATGGCCAATAATTAAAGAAGCTTCAGGGTGTGAAATAGAAAAAAATTTTGGAGTGCCAGCATAATTTTTTTGGCAGTTCAAATAATTTTGGCCTGCCATTCTGGATTTTCAGGGTGCCATTTTGATAAAAGAAGAAAACACCTAAATATGCCTAAAAAATGATTTGTAGCCTATATTAATACATTTTTTCTCAATCGGTATCACATGATCACTATTGATAGCATTTTGGAGTAACAAATCTTTTATTTGCAATTTTGTTGATAAAGTTTTTCAATTTTAGACTCCATCGCTACTCCCTAATGAGCAAAGCTGGCCGTCAATGTTTCCATAACAAGATCTATGAGATCATTGTCAATAATCTTTGAAAGAAAAATAATGCTGAAGGATTTTCTGGAATAGGAACTTATATTCCCAAGGTAAAAAGTTCGAAGACAAGGTCTCAAAGTTCAGGTTATACAGTTTACAAGCTCATCATTAATTTTTTTATAAACAATGCTTTTACTAAAGCATTTTCTTTCATATTTTCTACAGGGAACTCAAGAAGTTTTAATGCAAAGTTTAACATTGTGTGGTATTTGTGTATTTCCAGGAATCAATATATTTCTTGATGGTTTTGTGCCAACTGAGAATTTGCGATTCAGAGAGACCTCACTTGTATTCAAAGTTGCTGAAACAGCAGATAAGGTATGACACTGAGGTAGTCATTGGATAGATAATAATTACTAAAACTTGATGGTCTCCCTACCTTCCTCGACTTAAAACTCACTGCAATACTTTGTGGGGGTGAGTTCAGGTCAGTTTGTTATAACAGCATGCATTCATGGTATAGAGACAATTAGAAACCCTGTGGTCAATTGAAGTTTGATTGAAGCTGAGAGCTAGAACAACAACAAAATTACTTTGATATTTGACAGAATACATACTTTGTATACTTGCCATAATAATAAAGAACATTACAATCTGGTGTATCAACTGTTTTTCATCCATATAAGGAAAGTGCTTTTCTTTCCTTTCCCAGTTTTTTTTTACTTAAAATGCTCCCCCCCCCCTTTCTAATAAGCCCTCCCCCACCATCTCTA
>JAOBRD020342156.1:0-20844 GCA_027575215.2 Hydrozoanthus sils | reverse complement strand
TATATTTACAAATTGGCGCTTTCGCGGTATTCTAGTCCCTCTTAAACAAAGCAGTGCGCCTCTAAGTATCGCAAACGGCACTTTAAAATAATAATAATAATAATAATAATAATTATAATTATAATCAAATAATGACCTTTATTTAAGTGTAAAATGAAAATAAAGGTAACCAGACCACTCTATACTCTGCTCTACTCTGCTCTGATCTACTCTACTTTACCGTACCGTATTGTACTGTACTATACTATATTACCCTGTTATTAGTTGTATAAGACTGTTATATACAATAGGAAATATGCACACCGACTCCAATGAAGATGCACTGAGCGTTTCTCCAAACGAATCAATGAACTTGGGATTTCGTTTAAATCTTCCTGCTTGTTTACTCCAATGTCGACCTCTTTTCCGGTTTCCAGCCAGAACTCGCAACTTTCAGCACAGGAGATAAAAAATGTAAAGAAACCGAATTCTTGAACCTAAATAAAAAATGACAGCTGTTAATTGTACATGAAACTAAGCAAATACTTTAGACAAATGATATAAAATTTAGCTTTCCAGATAAAATGAACTGTGTTCATTCATTTCTACGTATTTCAAAACAGTTTGCCTTACTTGAACAGTTTGACGCGTACGCTGTTCACCTTCGTAACCAGCGCCTTCGATCCACTTGACCAGCGGTGGGAATGAGGGTGGACAGTGTTCAATAGCACTGTTATCTCTACAACTACCACAACTTTCATAATAAGCACAAGTACTACAAAAGTGTTATCACTATCTCTAGTATAAGCAAAGCAAAATAATTCCCATATTTCACTTCCATTTACCATTACTGTGACCGTGACCTTGACAATGGTTGACTGTAACCACGACCGTTACCATGGCCACAACCGTGTCTGTGACTATGATCTGGACCAGATCGTGATCGTGACAATGATTGACAGAACCATGACCATAGCTGTGTCTGTGACCATGATCGTGATCGTGACCGTGAGATTGGTTGTGACCGTAACTATGACCGTAACCATGGCCATAACCGTGTCCGTGACCATGATCGTGATCGTGACCGTGAGAATGATTGTGACCGTAACTATGACCGTAACCATGGTCATAATGGTGACCATGATCGTGATCTTGAAAGTGACCGCGATTGTGACAATGATTGACCGTAACATGACCACAACCGTGTCTGTGACCATGATCTGGACCATGATCGCAATCGTGACAATTATTGACAGAACCATAGCCATAACCGTATCCGTATCCGTGACCATAATCGTGACCGTGAGAATGATTGTGACCGTAACTATGACCGTAACCATGGTCATAATGGTGACCATGATTGTGATGGTGTAGCTACGATGAGTCCAAGAAATCTGCCAAACTATACTAGTGTGTCCAGGTAAAGGTACACTGTATTGCAAGCTTGTGTGCTAGACTACCTTTAGATACGCTGAAAGACGTTGTACATAGTTGTCGCCGACGTTGATTGGAGCATCAAAGTCACCAAGAGTGTGACTGATATTTGGGACCTTGCTAAAGATTGAGTTGAGCTTGTACGTATCAGTCTGTGTTGCATCGAAGTTTGCCTCGTACCAGATCTCCCTCGTTACGCCATTGAAATACGTAAGGTGATCTAAGATTTAAGTGCATTAGTGCGTGAATATCACAATTACTAGAAAATTTACAAGATAACGATAACATTAGTGATAACAATAATGATAACAAGAAATAATAATATTATTAATAACGATAATAATAACAATAATAATAATAATAATAATAATAATAATACCACAAAACAGCAATAGTATGTCTAACAATGAGACTACGAAGTGGCGTGTTCTTTGAGTCGATAGTCAACGAGGCGCAAACGGACGAGTCTGCCTATAAATTCATAGAAACGACTAAGCTAATTCATAGAATCTAAGCCGATAAAAACGAGTGTTTAAATAACCCCCCACTGTTTTTTGTTTAAAAAAACCCGGCAGTTTCGCTACTCGCTGTCTAACGCTCGTTATAGCCCACCCAATAATTTTCTTACAATCTCATTGGATAAAACATGTCACGTGGTACAAAATCGGAAGTAGATTATCAGCGAATACACCCCTTCCAATTTGATAACTGCCCTGCCATTTTGTTGGCCATTTTTAATTAAAACAACAAACGTTATTTTTCAAATTTTGAACACGTTTAAATTGATAGAAAAGAAAATTAATCGTTTCGCAGAGTCTAACAAAGAATGCCTGGTTTCAAAGGCAGTGCCAACAGCGCAAAAAAAAATGGACCAAAGGCGCTGTAAATGTATTAGAATGTAAAAAAAGTTGCGAGTCCGCTTTCGCTAAACAACATGTCAGTTTCATGCAATAACAAGCTTAACTAGACCTATAAAGTCTCTAAAGTTCTGTAGAATATCTTAGGCTTAAAACTGAGAGTTTACATTCCATCCAACTTCGATTAGTGTGGAGAAGAAAGAAATGTTCATCGCTATAAATGTACACAAATTTTTTTCAAAAAAAAAATTATGGAAAGGGTTATAAAATGAATAAACTCCTTTTTGGCTTACTGGTATATCGGAGGATAATGTTCTTGGCTGATAGATTGTCCTCAAAGTTTCTCAGTTATCCTCCAAGCTTCGCTTCTCGGCCAACTGTTTATTTTTCGGACAATCTATCGGCCGTGGACATTATCCTCCAATATACCAGCCGCCGGAAGGGGTTTATTTACTAAATAGACAGTGAGTAGGTTAGCCAATCACAGTGCAGCATTCGTGATAGCATCTAGTTGGTTTCTACTAATGCTAGATAGACAGACAGACAGACAGACACAAGAAGAAATCCAATTCTTAATATCAATATCGTTGTTTCCTCAGCTCACCTGAGACATATACGCTCACATCGCAAACTGCCAGGGCAGTGGAAGTTTCTATCTTATGAAGCTTAATAGCATTTCCAGAATGTGGTATGTTACACATGCATGCTACTTTTTTCCTTGAATTTTGTTGTTTTTCCCCACTGCAGCAGATGGTTTCAGTTCTTGTTGTTTTCTCCATTACAGAGACAGCTACACTATCTTCGTTACCTCGATTATTACTCCACGGATACTCGATAACAATCTTGTAGATAAACGTGTTCCTACCAAGGTCTATGATCAACCAAGGATTTGCTTCCTAAATCGTTAAGATAATAAAAGGATGTTGATAATGATCGATAGTAATACTACATGCTCTTTGTAGATAACGACACTTACATCCTCCTAGATACGAGACATTTTTTACTGTCGTTCTTGGAGGTTTTCACTCAGAAACTAAACACGGGGATTTACAGTTACGAATTGTAGTTGGGCACCACGAAGGTGACGACGCTAGCATAGTTTGTTATCAAGCACATCAAAGGGGTGCTTTGAAAGAGGCAAGAATAACATTGAATCGTCTAACGATGTTTTAGCAACAAATAATATAATGATGATAGATTGTTACAACAATGATAATGGTAATGATGGAGGGTATGATTATGTAAATGATGAAAAGGATAACCTTGATGTTGACAATACAATAATAAAAATAATAACAATGACGACGACGACGACGATGATGATAACCATAGTGATAAAGATGACGACGATTATGATGGTATTGATGATGACAATGATGATGCTGAACATGTGAATATTTCTAAAGCATTTTAAAATGCTACATTTATCAAGTAAATGAAGATAATGTTGATAAAAGGAAAGAGATCATTCATGACGGTACTTCGAGTCGTCGAGGACCACGACGTTTCGACTATTTACTGCTAGACTTCTTCAGGCGATGTGCAGACTGTGATCTTGTTCGCTTAAATAGGCGTCGGATCGGCGCGTTTTAAAATGCGCGCGGTGTCTTGACAAATAAGTACAATGTTCATATTTCACAAACATTTCAAAACTGTTTAATCTGTTCTTACCTTTTGAGTCTGGAAACAAGTTGTCAAATTTTCATCTACAACATGGGATGTATGATTGTTCGGAGCAACGCTTGAGGAACTCGCTATGACTTGTGAAGCGGCATTTACTGAAAACAAAAACAGATGGAGATCAGATGTCTGCCTCCAGCCAGTTGGGATTCTTAACTGTATTTGTGTTCGTTTGGGAGTTTTAACTATATTATGACACTAAAAAACCCTTTGAGGGAGTTGTCAAAAGTGTGATTTATGTATTTCTGCGAACGATAAAAATTGTAAAACAGAGCTTTGTAAGCACTGTTTTTAGCAGTGAAACAAAGTTTTATCGAAAAAAATCAAAGCTAGTTTCATGCAAAAAAGACTTACAACCAGTTCTTGCTATACTAGTTGGAATAAAAAATCCCTCTTAAATCATTCACTGTTTTTGTCTTTGAGCAAGACACTTTACCCGACTTGTTCCAGTCGACTCAGCTGTATAAATGAGTACCAGTTCTGCTGGGAGCAAACCTGCGATAGATTAGTATCCTGTCCAGGGGGGAGTCAAAGACTCTCAACCGCTTAACACTACAGAAACCGGCCATAAGCGCCAGTCTAACGGGGAGTTACTTTTGTAAGTTCAATTTAAACCTTGCTCTTAGTTGTGTTGATAAGAAATGCTTTAAATTACTTTAAACTTTTTGATTTCCTCCTCCGTAAGGTGAGAAAAACAACTGGCCGCCATCTTGGTTATCGATTTCCTTATATTCACCTCTGGAGCTGTACGTAAAATGAATGTTACGTGAGATCGGAGATTTTTGAACAACTATTTACGCGGTTTCTTTAGAAGTCGTGCATTTTTCTCATCACTTTCACGAGCATACGAAACGTACACTATTACCAACCCCCCCTACTTCCCCCCCCCCCCCCCAAAAAAAAGGGGGCGCAATGTCGCAATGAATTTTCATGGCTATAAGTGGAGCAAAATATTTCGGTGTTGCCAAGATTTTTGCGTTGACAAAGAAGGGAATAGATAAAACGTTTTTACGTTTCTGCCAATTGAGAGTGATCATGGTTCCTGGAACGAAAAAAGTATTGTAGCGGAAGAAGAAACCAAATTTCGTGTTCCGTTGTTGGCTTAAACGCTGGTTTTTGCTGAAGTATTGTTATCGACATTTTTAAAATTTGAAAAAAAGCGTACATAAGCCTTGGACCCTCCCCCCAAGCACACGTTTTGTACGTTCGTGAAAATGATCATAAAAATGCACATCCTATATTTATCTGGCTTGTTAAGGCTAAGAGTTTTTGTTCCTTACTTTCTCTGGTCTCGCACAGGGAATACCGTTTTTCTGAACATGCTAGTTGACGAAGTTTGTAGCTTTCGCTTAACAACGCTGAACATCTGTCGTTAGCAAATCGTCTTGGATAACCTTGGCTCCAGTCTCTTTTGTTGATAGCAGCCCCATCCAACCAGGACCACACTGAGACCGACCTGTAAAACACGATATTTCACACCTAGTCTAACTATATCAGCACTTAATGAATCCTAAGTCCAGTTGTTCAAAAGAAATATAGCCCTAAACCAGGGTTAACTACCATGACAACCAATAGCTTTTGTTAAGAGTTAACCCTGGTTTAAAGTTAATCGGCTTTCGAACAACCGGCCCCTGGAGTATGTCACCAGTTAGCCATCTTCGGTCAAACAATTTTAGAGAATTGTATCGAAAAGCAATCAAATTTTCAAAAAATTGCTTTGAAAAAATAAAATTATTCTTAAATTTTGATATTGGAAAGTAGATCATGTCTGCAAATTAGTTTGTTTCAAGCTTATATAGACTTATTTTTCTTGCTAAGTTAATGAAAGTAAAAAGAAAATAAGAAACAAGAAATTGAAATATGCTTTCTACAACCTTTTTTATAAGAACCAGTAACTTTGGCCGAGGCTCATTGTTCTTAATGTTTTGGCGATTTGAGCCTCATATTGTTCTTAAAGCGTTCTTATTTCTTTTAAACCAAAGGTATTCAATACATGGATTGGAAAACAAATTGTAAGGAACAAACTTCGGAGCAAGTATCGTGTACATACAACGTATAATTTGCAGCAATGACTGATTGCAATAAAAAAAAACTACAAATGATCTGTATTGCTAAGTTAAAGATCAAAGCTTGGTACGTTTAAAATAATAAGCCATTGAGCCCGAGCCTTAGGTTGCTTTGTTTCGTTTTGTAATATTTTGACTCAAGGAGTCACGGGAGACTCGAGATCCTCTTCGAAGTCTGCTACCCGGGACCTACGATTTAACGTCCTTATCCGAGATTGCCCTTAAATTGTTCTCAAATTTAAGCCAATCTGAGCCTTGCTATTCTTATAAGAAAAGCGTGTATTCACTGGCACTCTTAGGCGAATGTTCTTATCTAGCTTTAAATTTTAAGATAATATAATGCATACAAGCTATCTGTAAAATAAAAAAAAAACAAAAAAAAATAAAAAAGACAACCAGTGATGGTACCTTATTCCGACCCAGAAATTGACGGCATCGGGGAAAAGTTTTCCTATTTTCCTGGTGATGTCATTCCGCACGGACTCGGAGTTTATATCTGCTAGAACTGAGCTGTGATTCTGACATCGAGTGAATGCATCATCCCACGAAGCTTTGTCCCTTTTATCTTGAATATAGAAACAACCACTTCGGATTGGATGGAAATTCGGACGACAAGTTGGTAGAGCTACAATTCATGCAAAGAGGACGTTAAACTAATTTAACTCATGATCAAAATTTCTTTTCTGCATAAGAGTGGTTTTGCTTAGCGTTCGTAAGTTAGAGAACTGAGAGAAAAATTTGAATTGCACTAACTGCAAAATACAAAGCCTGCCACTATATATTAAACATTGCCTTGTGTTTCAAGTACCTTGATTGAACAACAAAACAAATGTTTTTACTGATAAAGATAGTAACGATGACGACAACAATAATTATAATTAAAGTGATTCTAATGGAAAGCTTTTCGCCTAAATATAGGAATAAAAACATGTGACAAAATAGAAACAATTGATATGCACACATGCGAAAAGTGTTGTCACACTCCTATAACTGACTTTGCCAGCCCTTTTCAGCATAGTTTTCCTTATCGCTGAAAACTCACTGTATTTGATTTTCTTCTTACAAAGTTTCTGGTAACAAGGGGAATAAGATTAGTTGTGGTAAAAAACTTGTAAATATAGAAGAAATAGAAGCACTTTTAAAATCTTAAAATAACAACTTACCTTTGTTTAGTAAGCAACTATTCCGGAAGGAACCGATTTTGTCACTTTCTAAGTTGGTTTCGTAAATCTGAAGGCAGGCTAGATTTCCTCTGAAACTCTCTGTTTTGTTTGAAATGGCAGCTAACTGAAGCTGCTTCGAAGGTCTTAATTTTAGTTCACCAACTGTTGCCTTTCTAAGAGAATAAACTTCGGAATACGTGTTGTGGCAAGAAAGAAAAATTTCTCCCTTATAGAAGTCATACGTAACCGCAACAAAGTTCCAGTTATTTAAATGTAAGCTCGGTCCTTTAATCTTTACACGAGATCCTTTGCTAAACAGCAGAATGGTAGACAAAGTTTTGTTCAGTATCCAAACTTCAATTCCAGAAGAATCTGTCCCGAAGAACAACAATGGCCCAGAATCGTTCATTGGAAGCACCCAAAAAAGAATGGTAAACGATTGGCTCAAATCAAGGTTTTCTACATGTGGAATGCGGACATAACTCAAAGGTGTGCCATTGAAGAACAAAGAACCATTAAAGTACTTCGCTGAACCTTTAGAGTTTGTTACATGGAATGCTTCTCCAGGATGAAGTTTTATGATGCTGATGTCTTTGACTTCTGAGGCGGCATCAAGTGGAAACAGCGCTACAGGATTGGGTTTAGCTTTGAAAAAAGAGAAAAAAAATCATATTAATAGAACTAGTATTTTGATAAATAAGACTCCAAAAGTTTTCAAAGTCGCTCGATCATTACCCAGGATGTATCTGTAGCTCCGGCATTTTTTTGTGTTCCACAAAACTTGAATGATGAAGTAGACGTCAGCTATATTTTGGATAATAATTCTAAAGATTTAGTCAGACTACTTAAGTAGCAGCCGTTTAAAGAAAAACCTTTTGGACTAGAAAACGTATGAAGTTTTCAAGTACTGAAGTTATTAAGTGTACCACTTACTCAGAGCAAACGCAATTCTAACTTTGATTTAAGTCAATAGCGAACAAGTAGTAGATCATCTGGAGATCCACAATATTTTTAGCTGATAGAAAACTAGTCTTTCCATTTTTGTAATGCAAAGATTTTAAGAAACTGTTTTCAGAAATGGAAAGAAAATGCTCGTCAAATTGAAGTTCTCGAAAAAATCTGAACCAGTTACAGGAATCGAACCAACGGCCCTATGACAATCGGCAATGCTCTACCCGGTCCACTGATCTATAGGAAACCAGAGAACCGTGATTCGATGTCCGTCAGTGACTCAGAAAATAACGAGTTCTTTAACATGAGTCGCATTTGTGTTCCAACCGTTGAGCCTAGGAATATATAATTTTTTTTGCTCCGACTGTTGAGGATTTACCAAGATGGCCGAAACTTTTTGTAAATCTTTCTTACTGAGTGGAGCGCGAATTTTCATTCTTCATCAAGAAAGAAAAGGTTTGAGCAACTATGTCAGACAAGCTCTGTAGGAAGCCAATTCCATCATAAAGCTAAGACGAATCATTGAAAGAGCTTACCACGAGGGTCGCTGCAAATGTAACCAGTCTTAAAATCACACGGTGCGTCATTCCAGCGGAAACCAAAGCCTGCCCATGCGTCGTCCCATCGCTCGGCTGCCAGAAATGAAGAGCATCTTCCGTCTCCTGATGGCTCTGTTGGGCCCCATAAATTAACTCTGTCATCAAGAATTCTGCCATCCATAAAAACCCAGGAGGTCGATTTCTCTGCGCAACGAACGAAAAATAGACCATATGCTCAACGTCTTGAAAATTACGTCTAACACTGCTGAGTGAAACTTGTATAAAATTTACTTAACATGAAATAAACCATGATAGTTATGTCTTGTGAGGTATTTCAGGCTAGCAAAGTAAGGGTAACGAATAGTAAATCCGAGACTGTCCGAGATGTTAAGGCAGTCTTTTTAAAATCCGACTCCGAGACTTTGAAAAGCAAAAAAGTAATCTAAAACCGACACGTTACGATACGAAAAATCGACCGAGACGCCAAACAAATTTCAAGCCAAATAGAGATTTCGAGCTCTGCCAAAAACTCCAAGAATGCGAGCCATGAGCCGAGACTGTGAGATAGGTTTTGAGATGGAAAAAATACGAGAACTCCAGACGTGACAAAAAAATTGACAAGATTACGAGAACTAGCCGTAATGTGCCGAGACTTCCATTTTTTAAGGAACCACTCGCTACCCGAAAGGTAAACTGATGTGTACCAGGGAATGAGACAAGGAGAAGGATCAAACTGCTTCCGGAATATCTAAATAATTTCGTTTGTAACACGCCTCGGGATTAGCGCGTCAGTTTTTACTCAAATCAAAGTTAAACTGGAAGTTTAAAGGCCAGGGATCAGGATTAACTCTTAACAAAATCTATTGGTTGTCGTGGTAATTAATCCTGGATTAGGGCTAATCGCCTTTTGAACAACTGGGCCCAGTTGCATAAGTGCGCATGCTCTTCAAAGTATCAGGAACAATCTGTCGACAACAGAAGATAATACTAAAGGATATTTTGATTCGTTCCAGTCCTTTGTTGGGGAAAAACTCTTAATTTTGTTGAACTAAAAAGCCAAATGTGGTCGAGCAGTGCTAGTTTGCCTCCACAAAAGACTGGAACAAGTAAAAATTTGGATTAGTAAAATGTTGTATTAGAAAATTTCTTGGTACTAAAATTCAAATTCAAGTCTGCTGAGATATCATCTTTGTCTATCTTTTGCTTGTACGTTTGAGATATGATACTCTTCTTCCCTAACTAGTTTACACTTACTTGTAACGTGAAAACTGCAAACACCAAGAGCTTACCTTTTGCACCAATATGCACTTCGCTTAAGCTCTTGAGCTTTGTAGAGAGCAAACGCGAAATAAGTGTCGCGTTGTGTGCTGTAGCCAGATCTGCCTGCTTTTCGTTGCAGGACTTTCTTGCTTCGTTCCAACTAAGCAAAGATTCTTGCAGCAACAAACAAGAATTCGCAGCTCTTGACCATCCAGGGAGGCAGCCATTTTCACCTTCAACAAGGTAACATTGAAAGTGATTTATATCCTTAACTATGAAAACAGCAACAGTTATGACAACGGCAATGATAATGGCAACGAAAGTAACAACAACAACGAGAAAAAAACATAACACTGTAGCAAGAGAGAATACAGTGTCGGAGGTACAGTGGCAGAGCGGTTAGTGCGTTCAAATCCTAGGCTCGCAAGTTCGAACCCCGGTTAGACCACTGTATTCTGTTCTTGGGTAAGACACTTTACCCGACTTGTTCCAGTGGATACAGCTGTATAAATGAGTACCAGTTTCTGCTGAGGAAGTCAAAGACCTTTATCTGCTTAACACTACGGAAACCATAGTTAATCCCTTATCATGCCAAGCAGCCCATCAGATCGGTGCCTACCTTAGCTTCTTGAGACTCTTTGACTTCCCCTGGACAGAACATTAATCCCTCGCAAGTTATACCCCAGTAGAAGCTAATCCTCATTTATACAGCTGAGTCGACTGAAACAAGTCGGGTAAAATGTCTTGCTCACGGACACAACACAGCGGTCTGACCGGGACTGGAACTCGCGACCCTAGGATATGACGAGTCGAACACATTAACACCGCACGACCGCTGAACTGCTGGTTTTGTACAGGCCAAACAAACTCTTAAATAACATCTTTGGGAACTTGATTTTAATAAAATGTTTACCGTAGCAAGTGGCATGCAACAACCAACAAGGATTTTATCATCTTACCGAGGGTGTGAAGCTTATTATCCAGCGTAAAGACGAAACACCAAACGAAACAAACCCAAAGAGTTTTCATCGCATCTAATCGTGATAACTTTGAAGTATTAGTCAAGTTTCTTGGAAGTCAGTTGTACCACTACAGCCTCCTGCATAAAAAATATAGATACGCTTTTACTAGTTGAGGAAATTTAAATTGAACATTCAAGGAATGAGGAGAATCTATTACAAAACATGAATAAAAACCCTTCAGTGGGGTTGCGTTGAAGTACTGCAGCTGAGTCGTGAATCAATGGTTTGAAATAACAGGATCTCTGAAATCAAAATTTGCACTATGCACCTTAAGATCGAGAGTTGAATGAAACGGACGTTTAGGACTATAGTCTTTTGTCTGAGTGTGAGCACAGGTATAGGTGTTTGTGTATTCATGTAAAAGTGATTACCCAATGCTATAAGTGGGTGCTCGAAAAACAAAGAGAACTAAAGAGATAGTTAAAGTTTCACAGAAAATGAATTCTTTAAAGACAAAATGGTCAAAAATAAAAGAAGGCTAGTTTCGATTTCTTTAATTGGTTTTACAACTTATTCACATTTTGGGTACAATGTAAATCCCCATGGGATTAATGAACGCTTTGCTTTAGCCTTACTAGCTTACACGCTTTTTTTTTTTTTTTTTATAAGAACGAGGCTCATATTGACCAAATTTTAAGAACTGGTTAAGAACAAGCTGAGGCTTTGGCTCGATATCTAACTCTACAGCTTCTTTCTACAACTGAACAACGTAGAAATAGTAAGAAATGCTTCGCAGTTTACCATCACTTCACTACTGGAAATCATCGCGAGAAAATGACTCAGCTGCAAATTCACAACAAATTCACGGGGATAAATTAATTAAAACTTCTCTTCAACTTAAACATAAATTGAAATAAGAACAATTTAATAACAATTTTGAGGCTCGAATCGCCAAAAAATTAAGAACGAGGCTCGGCAAAATCTACTGGTTCTTATAAAAAAAGAAGCTTGTACTGTCGTTTTTGACCATATTGTCTTTTTATAACCGTTTTTCTCTCACTTTTTTTATCATTTTATTTCCTTTCGTTTTTCTGCTCATCTATCTATTGGGTAACCACTCTTTATACACTTACCTACTTATCCCTTACACACTTTCTTCAGACAAAGGACTATACTTTATTTCCGAAAATATTCCGACCTTAAACTTTCGGACATTATTAAATTTTGGACAAAAATTTTTGGACAATTTTGCCAGTAAATTCTGGACAAACGACAACACTATGTACACTTGAGAAATTTATTAACAATATTCAGCTGGTTTACAAATATAGAAAAAAAAACCCGACACAACTATTAGGTATTGCATCAGTCTGCTTTCTTTTACGGTTTACTACAAAACTCCGACAGAACACGTCAAGAGTCCATCCCTGAAGATAGAATCATTCGGAACTTTTAATTTATACATTTTATACGTCAAGAGTAGTGATGTTTGGAAGTTAAAATTTTCGAACGATTTAATTTTCGGACATTTTTGTTGTCCGAAAATTTAATAGCCCAAATATTTTCATTAATAAAGTAGTTCAAAACGTCAGTTTCATGATTAAAGCTTATCATCTTATCAAACTGTTTCTATAAAACTTTGCCGTTTGAAAATTTGCAATCGAAGTTTTCGTTGATGATTGGCAAGCATAAGCATACATAAATTATTCACCACATGGCAAAAAGTGCGCGTCCTTTGTCCTTTCCGGCAAGTTGGCTCCGGAATTTTTGCACCTGTATATCACTAAAATGAAATTGTACAACTTTTCTCGTTCAATTTGGAATTTATTTAAACTCGATCGTGAGTTTTTCAGAAAACTCAAATGGCATTCACCCAATTTTGATACTACCAGAAGAACTCACCCGTGCAAATAAATTCCAAACTGAAGTCATAGTCGCATTATTATTACTATACTTAATTATGAATTTTAACTTCCTTGCCTTCTGTTTTCGTAGAACACTGTTTCTAAACGTCGAGTCCCTTAATTTTAAAAAAAAGAATTCAGAATGGTGGGATTCGTGCAAATAAATAATAATTTTTTTAGTATAATAGGTATTATACTATATTTTTGTATACCACTGGCAATGTATATAAAGGAAACTGAAGCACGTTGTTATCTTTGTTATTCTATTGCTTGTAATATTATATTATATTTTTATATACCACTAACAATGTACATAAAGGAAACGGAAGCACGTTATTATCATTGTTATTCTGTTGCTTGTAATATTATTTAATATTTTTATATACCACTGACAATACATATAAAGAAAACGCAAGTAATTGGTGCTATCTTCGTTATTCTTTTGCTTATAAATTTATGATATACTTTCATGTACCACTTGACTTGTATATAAAGGAAACGCAAGCACGTTGCTATCTTTGTTATAGTATTGCTTGTATTATTATATTATATTTTTATATACCACTAACAATGTACATAAAGGAAACGGAAGCACGTTATTATCATTGTTATTCTGTTGCTTGTAATATTATATTATATTTTTATATACCACTGAAAATATATATAAAGAAAACGCAAGTAATTGGTGCTATCTTCGTTATTCTTTTGCTTGTTATATTATACTACATTTTTATATACCACTGACATCGTATTTAAATGCAACTAGTGGCTATCTTTGCAATATTCTACTGCTTGTACGAAATCATTCATTGAAAAAATTATAGTAAAGCTTTGTTCGACAACCAAAACCACTTTGTCTTTGGGTAGATTTAGCTGTTCAAGTTAATATGAAAGATAATGAAATGGTAGTATAACGAAGTATGTTGACGTACACAAAATACTTACCCCGAAGCTAGCCAGTTACAGTCAACCAACAAATTAGTAAACAAGTTAAAAAAACTTTGACTGGTTTAGCGCCAGTATAGCAAAACTGACGTATGCAAATGACAAGGAACTTGACGTAACAACAGAAGAATTCTATCATTAAAACAAACGTTGCCTTTTCTGATATATTTCTTTTGTTGTGCTTTACTACACATAACAAGTGGTTTTTCAACGTGTTTATGATCACATAAACGAGTTAAAACATTCTTTTAATGTTAAAGTCCCTATCAAGCTTATTTTTTTAAGTTCCAGTTTAAAACTGTTGTCATCTGTGAACAGCGAGAAAATGTTTTATTTTTTGAAATTACTTTTATTAAAGGGTTCAACTTTCCATCTGGAACTTAAAAAAATAAGCTTGATAGGGACTTTAATGGTCTATCAGAGACCTTGCTTAACTTCTCTTAACCAGTGTATTAAGCCTTATTCTGCTGGAGTCTATGAAAACAAAGTCATAAAATCTCAACAAAACTACAAACTTCGGAATTTGTTTAGGTAATGGACATTTTAAAAATCTACTTGTAAAGACAAAGAAAATGAATCCTCTCTTTGTAAGTTTCAAAGCAGTGAGTTAGAACGTTTTAGTTAATGTAAAACCATTTCAGTTCAGCAAGATAAAGGTACTATTGATTTGCTTAGTTATTCATTTACTATTCAATCAACCACAAAAGGCCTGGGGAGTTGGATTATACAAATAATAAAAAAAAGCAACCGATTCAATAAAGCCTTGATCTTAGCTCAAGTTTCGCGCTAGCTGGGAGTGAGATGTTCTTGGTGAAAGTTGAAAACCCTTTAGGCTATAATATTCTGCCTGTGGTATATTCAAATCTAGAAATATTTCACAACAACTTACACTATGTTATTGACAAAACTCGATCGACTTCATCCATGCACCAGTATAATATTAGATTTGCATCTAAATCATTTCATTACATTAAAATGTCAGAACATGTACAAAATTATGAAAAATAAAATATCTAAGTTACTGATGCAATAATTTGGAAAAACCTAATGTTGCAAAAAATTACCCTCTCGCCCAAAAACTTTTCAAAATCAACAGTAAAGTGAAAGTTCTTGAGTTATACAAATTAGACTAATACTTTAAAATCATTTAGAGCCTTCATCTGGCACAATTTAATTTTCGTGGTGTCGTTTTAGTCGAAGGTACCATAAGCTACAGTTGGCAACCGACAGCACAACCATATCAACCTGCTTTTTTCTCGTTTTCCTGTAGATTAGATTTCTAATTTCTTCATTGTTTCATGGCTTTATTTTTTGTTGATGACGTTTCGTCAGTACTGAGGTCGTCTTCTTCAAACGATCCTGAAGAAGACGACCTAAGCATTGTTAAAACATCGTCAACAAAAAATAAAAACATGTAAGGCGTATATAAATCAGACTAAGACAATAAAGTAAAAAAACGAGGACAGTAAAAAAATACTTTTGGCGAAAACAAATGATGTGGTGTAAACTATAACAATTGCGATGCGATTTATATTCATCCAAAGCTGCCCTGAAATATACGAATTATAACACTAGGGGATCTTGACATCGTTTATAACTCGTTTTCCGGATTTGCTCGTTGGCGATGGGATACAAACAAATTCATGAGTTAAATTCGTATTAAGCTTGTAAAATGTCATGATTTGTTTATGAGATGATTTCTCATACAACATGTTCTTGGCAAAGTACTGACATGGCTTGCATCTTTTCAAATTGTCTTAAATTATTCCAAGTTTTTAGTGAATCTTTAACAAGCTAGATGTCTGCCGCGGCCTTATTTGGACGACCAGTAGTGTATTTGTAAAAAAGCAAAAAAAAAACCGCAAAAACGTTTCCTTAAAGCATTGAATATTAACGTCAATGTGCAAATAACGAAATAGCCGAGTATAAAACAAAGAAATTTTTACCTTTATTTTCGAGGAGCTGTTGCAACCATTCTGACTACAGTGAAGTCGGCTTATAAAAGATTTACTCGTCTGCTTTTAATTTTGCAGGTGCTCGATACACTGCGAGACGAATAAATTGTAAATGTTAATACAACCACTTAATACAACCACTCCTTTGCTCTTGTTCCCTCGTATTGGTTTTTCACTCTCGTTTTCAGGAAGTACTTGTTGAAAAAAAAAATGATCAATTTTGGAACCACTGAAGTTTGACACTTTTTTAAGCAGTATCGTGTCATATTGCACGTTGCACAAATATAGCTTATACTTCTATACCCTACTCCAAAAAATCAAGCACGCAGTCAATATTTCTTAGGATGGGTTAGTTTTACCCTGTCACTAATTTTCGGTTTGATGAATGTACGGCCTCGCTCACGTTTTCTTCAGGAAACAATAATTAAGGAATACGCAACAGCAAAAGCAAGTAATTTCAACGAGGACTAACTTTTAAGTTTGTATATAACTGGGTCAGGTGTTGGTTTTCGTTAATTGCAAATAATATGATATGACTTATGGCATAAGTAAATTACCTGCACATGTGTATCGCAGCAGGTATCTTTAATTAAAGCACAGAAAATATTTTTGTGCGAAGCAAAGCGTAACGAAAGATGATCAAAACGTTCTAGAGAAAACACTCGTATGGGTTAATAAAAGATAAATAACAAATTAAATACTGTATTAAGTTTAAAAAAGGAGACATTTCGCATCGGAATTCCTCTTCCAAAGCGGATTATTTAGTTCAACCTGATAAAGTATGTTATTTTATCAAATAAATCTTCCCAAACAGCCAAATGTTTGTTACGTGGAGTGTAGCTTTCGTGTAACATGAGTGTAAAATTATGTTACATCGGTGGAAAGTTGTAATATTAGTGCAAAATGTAAAGTGACTTGGATTGATTGGCCTTGGAACAGCAGAGATCATCCAGAAGCAATCAGATCAGGAAGAATGGAAATTAAACGCGGAGAAAATAATGGCCGGATATTTTAGTAAACAGTTCGGTTTTGCAAACGAAGCAACAATTGAAAAACTTCGAAGTTATTGAAAGAACTCGAACACGAGCATTTTGTTCAGTCTTGATTTGTAGAAAACATGGTGTCAGGAGAGAATTACCGCCAAGAAAATGAGGAACATGAGCAATCGGAGTTAAACAAAACTACTCGAGCAGTTTTAGACTACAAACCAGACAACTTGAGAGTAATACAACAGCTGCACTCGACAGCCATCTCAATATGCAAGACAATAAGAAAATTGCTACATCAATGCATGCTGAACAATATGTGCGTATTAATATCAGTGGGGTTTTTTTGGGAGGGGAGGGTTGGGGCGGCGGTTGAAAATTGAAAATAGGCCAGTAACCATCTTGTTTTGCAGCTGAGTTTTATTTGCTTTTCTCCAGAATTAAGAATCTATTTTACGAACCCAAACAACCTAAATTGTGTTAACTACCAGTTATATAAGAAACTGCTTAGGCTACTTCCCTAAAATTTTGGTTCTTGTTCACAAAATTTTACTGTAGCAAAAAGTTAACTTGAAATTGTCTTCTTGGAATTTTACTAACACTTTTCTGAAAACAAGGAAGCTCTCAGCAGTTTTATTTAAAACAAAAGGGTTTTTCTTTTGAAAATAAAGGAGGTTTGCGGTAACTTTTAATTTCGGTACGAAATGGTTTCTTTTTCAATAAAAAGGAAGCTTTCGGCTTCTTTTATTTAACGATACTGATAGATTTCCTCTCATGCTGGCCTTCCTGTAGCGTATTCATCCAAATGGTCTTAGTTGAGAACAAAGGGCGAAAAATTCCAATTGTCTCAAATGAGAAGAACTCCTGCACTCTTAAAAACGCGAAAAATGAAATGAAATTGGAATATTTCTTATGTGTGTTGTTATAACTAGACTTAATTTACAACTGTCATTCGGGAATCCACTCGAAGCATTTCCGAAAACAAGGAAACTCTCAGCAGTTTTGTTTAAACATAAGGGCTTTCCTTCTTAAACACAAAAGAAGTTTGAAGTAACGTCGAATTCTAATATACGTGTAAAATGAGTAATTTCTGTTTCAATAAAAAGGAAGCTTTCGGCATCTTTCAACTTATTTTCCTCTCATGCAGGTTCCTTTCTGTAGCGGGTTCATTCAAATGGCCTTAGTTCAGAACAAAGGACGAAAAACTAAACAGTCTCTCAAATGCAAATAACTCCCACAGTCTCAAAAATGCAATACTTAATAGAAATTTTATATTATATAGCTAAACTTAACTTGAAATTGTCATCTAGGAACTCCACTCACAACATTTCCAAAAACAAGTAATTCTCAGCATTTTTTGTTAAAAAAATTGTTTTCCCTTCTCAAAAACAAACAGGACAATTAATTTCGGTGCGAAATGAGTGGTTTTATATTTCAATAAAAAGGAACTTTTCGGCATCTTTCAACTTACTTTCCTCTCAAGCAGGTTCCTTCCTGTAGCGTATTCATCCAAAGGGTCTTAGTTCAGAACAAAGGACAAAAAAATCCAACAGTGCGAAAAATGAAACTGAAATTGAATATTTTCTAAAGAGTATTGTTAAGGCCAAGTTCATAGGTCGAACATCTAATGTAAATGAGTTAGAACAATAAAACTTGTATACTAGCAAAGGATTCGGCATATGCGAAGTTCGACGTCTGAAAAAGGTCTTACGCAAAAAACCAATGCTGTTAGCTATAAAATTTAGGCACGGCTACCGTGAAAATAATCCTGTATGTATTGACGAGGCTCTGAGGTGAAAGAAAGTGAAAATGCACTTCCCTTTGCGTGCATGCAGTCAGTTAAATATTACATTGAGTCTATTCAAATTTACTTCTCTTTGTAGAATGAACCGACTTATTTTTTTTACTATGTCTACACCTTTATCTTTGCGGTTCCCGGTAGCTCATAATTCAAATGCAAGTTATTAAATTTTCAACATTTATGAAATTATGTTTGCTTTTCCAAACTAATCTGGTCAAAAGCAGCGATTATACAAAACTTTACTTTGTCTAGTCAATAAATATTTATGGTGTAAAGATACCGCTTGCAACTAACAAAAATGACATTTTTGATCTTAACTGCCATTTTCATTGAATGACCATGTCCATAATAGACGCGTCTGAAGAGACTTTTAAGTCTTTTTAATATTTAAAAATATTGTTTAGGCTTAAATTGTTTCCTTATAAGGCTGAAAACAAACTGTGTTCAACCGTATTAAATTACCACTGAATGAATAAAATATTTGCATACTTAGGTCTTGTACTGATTGTCTCGAGATACACTTGAACTCCTGTGAACTCAGTAAAAAATCAAACTGCATGCAAATTCGCATTTAAATATAATCACATGTTTGAATAAAAAAACCTATATTTCTTAAATTTGTTGCTTTTCTGCTCTTCCCTAGAATTTCCCGTGCACCCATATATCTCCTCTGTCACCCGGCGGAAAATACTCACGTCCAAATTAAAGAAAGCAATATAAATGTCGGGTGTAACGGAATATATTTATCTTGCCTTGTTGCTTTCACACTTGGTAGGAAAAGAACGAATATTTATAATGACATCTCATGTAAAAGGATATGCTAATATAAAAAAACCCACTTTATCATCGCCATGTGTGAGATGTAGGATGTGTTATCAATTTTTGTCAATACATACATGTTATTTGCAGTCCGTGTTGAGAAAAACTGTGCCGACAGGTCTTACGTAAGGACCGAGGGCACAGCTTTTCTCCATACGGGATCTCCTGGCCGGCAAATAACGTTTTTATTTTTTTACCTGGTTTTTCACATCATTTTACAAAAAAAAAGTTGGCCACAAGCAAGATCGTAACATTCCTCCCGCTCACGCGCAAACAATCAAATTGCAGGATTCGTTTATCCTGCCTGCTTGCGCGCCTCAAAAAAAAAGGTTATTAAGTTAATATTAAACAGCAACTCACGATGACGCAATAGATGGCGAGCTTTATATTACCCATAACTCCTTGCGCACAAACGTCTAAAATTGACCATAAAAACGCATACTGAGAATCTGTAGACCTCAAATTTGACACACACAGTGTTGTTAGTACAAGGAAGAGTTTGACCAATTGTTACCGTCCCTGAGTTTCGTTTAGCGGTGTAATGTTCGCAATGCATTGTGGTAAATTGCACAGCCGCCATCTTTCTCGGAACGGTCGATTACGAAGTTGACGAAAAAAATCTACTGACAATCAGAAGAAAAACACCTTCCACTTTTTATTAACATAGCAAAGGTTTTCCAGTGTTTAAGTATAAAAAGTAAGGATATTTGCCTCACATGTCTGTGAGAAGTTCCTCTCAATCCCAAAAGCACAAGACAAAACCTTAACTGCTTGGTAATAAAGGCTGTCGCTCCCTTCTCTTTACGTTAATCTCCTAACCGAAAGCGTAAACACTCTGAAAAAAATGAAAGGTTGATTTACTCCAAAAATCATGAGTAAAGGGAGAAATGAGTCTGGTTTGGAAATTATCTATTCACGTGCTGTTATATTCCATAACATTTTTACACAGATTTAGAAACATTCACACCCATGCATAGACACATCATACATACATACATACATACATACATAAATAGATTAAATTAAATAAACAATCAAAGCATTTATTCATGCAAACATACATAAAAACATATGTATGTACCATAAAATCCGACGTTTAAGCCCTTCCGATTTTAAGTCCCCCTGGTTTTAAGACTCCCCCCCCCCCGATATAAGCATCGGAAATAAGCCCAAAGCTATAGGCTGTAGAGTTTAAAACAATAATAAATTGAATAACATGTACGAACTTTGCTAGTGCTACCGAATGGACCGTTTCATGGCAAACAGGCAAATTGATAAGTTTAATCCTTGTATTTTTTTTTACTAACATACAGTTCTGTTTCAGTTGTTTTAGTCGTATTTTATAAGTTAGTCGTATTTTATAAGTGTTTTATATATATGGTCTTGAAATAAATTCTCCGTTTATAGTTGTGACGTACAATTATTTTAAATGTGATGGCATGTTAGTTTTAACTCGATACTCAGATTCGTTTCATCTCGTCGCTCAAAAACCTTTCTTTTGTTCTGCTTATAAGTCCCCCCGGATATAAGCCCCCCCCCCGTT